>WNNJ02003813.1:0-128609 GCA_012934845.2 Pomphorhynchus laevis
ACACCCCGCTCCTGTCACACTTGCTCCAACCAATATTAATTCTTTATCAAGCACTCCTGTCATTTCCACTTCTATCTGCTCATCTGCCTCGACTCCTACCAGCTCTGTCCGTCCACCACTTCCACGAAATCGTTTTTCTTCGCGCGATCGCTGTATAATCATATCAAACTTAAAGCTTTCCGAATCTGCTTCTCCTCAATGTCACCTCGGTGATAATGTAATTGCTTTCAGGTCTATCCTCTCAATCGATCTTCCTGATGATAATCCATCCTTTTTCAATAATATCGATCCTGTATCTTTTATCCGTTTAAACAAATCCACTAAATCAAATCATCTCAGTCCTCCACTCTTAAAAATCGTTTTCCGACATAGTTCACATGCCTCTTCTGTACTCTTCCAACGTTTTAAACTTCTTAATACTTCATCTACTTGCCGTATCTTTCCTGACCGCTCCCCTTCTTATATTGCCCAGCTCAATTTAGCTCGCATTGAAAAACATCGACGTGAATCAAACGGCGAGTCATCCTTATCTATACGTAAAATCAACGGAAATTTCACGTTCTTCACACAAGGCCAAATATTCGATGGCGACCCATCTCTCCCCCTTGTCTTCTTCGCTAGTCGATCTCGCTCCTAAGCATAATTTTCGTCTTAGTCTATTCAATACTCGCTCCATTCTCCATAAAGCTGATATGCTTCTCGATATCTTCGATCAATTATCTATCGATATTCTCTGCATTACCGAATCCTGGCACACTGACTCCGACGATCTTGCTATTCGTCGTCTATGTCGCTCTGGTTGTTCTCTAGTTGAATCAGCTCGTCAAATTACATCTCATACATCTACTGCGTCTAACCATGGCGGTATTGTTGCCATTGCTCGTCACCCAATGTCTTTAAGTAAAATCAACGTTAACATCCGTTACACTTCGTTCGAATTACTCATATGCAGATTATCAACGCCTTTCCCTCTGGAACTTGTGATTGTATACCGTCCAGGTTCAGTTGCCCCATCACGTATATTCTTTAACGACCTTGCAGATCCAATGTCTCACTGTTCATTGTCTTATACTCCTTCTTTTGTTCTCAGTGACTTTAACATTCGTCTTGATCGCCCGTCTGACTCTGACTCTATCACGTTAACTAATCTTTTTTCTGATTTTAACTATAAATTACTTTCAACAAGCCCAACTCATATTCTCGGCGGTGCTCTCGACATCATTGCTGTTCCTAACTGCTTCAATGACTATACCTCCTTCTTAATTACTGATCCTGGTTTGTCCGATCATTTCCTTGTCACTCTTACTCTTACTCGTCCCCATCCTCCTTCTCCGCCTTTACAATTATCTACGCCAAGTCGACCCTGGAAGCTTCTCGATATCCCTATTATCTGCACAGCCTTACTCAATTCTTCACTCTTTTCACTTCCTCTTAACTATCTCTCTCCCGATGATCTCTGCATTCTGTTTGATTCTGAACTTACGTCGATCCTCAATAACCTTCTGCCTAGTCGACTTCGACGTTCCCAGCGCTTGCGCCATGTTCCCTTGTTCGATTCTGACTGTAGTATTTCTAAGCGTCGACTCCGTCACTCTTTTCGTATGTATAAACGCTTTCTTAAACGTTCACCCAACTCACTCCCTCCAAATCTTCGTGATTCCTACTTTTCTCAACGCCGTTCACATCTCATTCTTATACGTACTAAACGTACTCTCTTTTGGCGAAATCAACTCGAGTCATCTTCCAAAACTAAATCTCATTGGAAAATCTTAAACTCAATTCTTTCACGATCATCTACCCCTTGTAATATAAATCCTGATGAATTTTCTTCTTATCTACAAACTAAGCTATCTAATCTACTTTCCCTACTACCCATAGCCCCCTTGTACCCACTCTTATCTTTAAATACTTCCCTCCCAGAACTATTCCACCTTCTTCCCGTTTCGTCTGATGAAGTTTCTTCGGTTCTGCTGTCATTACCTAATAAAACCTCTCCTTCTGACCCAATTCCCACTCACTTGCTTAAAAATATCTGCACTTTTATCATACCCTTCCTAACCACATTGTTCAACTCGTCCATCCGTAGCCGTACATTTCCTTCTATCTGGAAATGCGCCACTGTTCGTCCTCTCATCAAAAAGCAATCTCTCGACTCCTCACTACCATCTTCGTACCGTCCTATTTCACTTCTCCCAACCCTCTCTAAACTCCTTGAGCGTCTCGTTCTTAAGCAAGTTAATACATATCTCTATTCCTCTAACTTATTTCCTTCCTTCCAAGCCGCTTTTCGCTCTAATTACTCTACCGAAATTGCATATCTTAAAGTTTATAACGACTTACTCATATCGCGCGATCATAAATTATGTAGTGTCATAGTTTCTCTTGATCTATCGTCTGCTTTTGACATCGTCGATCACTCGATTCTTCTCCATCGCCTTCGTCATGATTATGGCTTCTCTTTACCCACTGTGTCATGGTTTTCTTCATATCTATCAAACCGTACATTTCGCGTATATTCTAACTCTTCTCTCTCCCATCCTTCTTCCATTCCGTCCGGTGTTCCACAAGGCTCCGTATTAGGCCCTATACTTTTCTCTCTTCTTCTTGGTGATTTGTCTTCGATTTCTCATAAATTTAACTTCCATGTTATGCAATATGCTGATGACATTCTCATCTATGCTCATGCATCTGTTTATCGTATTCACGATCTTAGTGTTTCCGCTTCGGACTGTCTTGTCTCAGTTTCTTATCATCTTTCTTCCCTTTGCCTTTCTCTGAATCCTGATAAATCCAAAATTATGTGGATCCTACCTCGAATCTTCGGCGTAGAACCTCCTTCCTAATCATTAAATTCTACAATTCTTCCTATTGTTGATAATCTCGTTTTCCTAGGCTTCCATTTCGACAACCGACTTTCACTTAAACCTTTCGTTAGAGATAAAGTACGCTCATCTACCTTGATACTCCGCAACCTCCGTCAAGTTCGTAGATTGATCGATTTCCCTTCTTGTATGACTCTCATATCATCTCCCCTTTTTTCTAAACTCGATTATTGTCTTAGTCTATTTTCCAACTCACCTAAATCTACTCTTCTTCCTCTACAACGCATCGTCAACGCAGCTGTCCGAATTCTCCTCCGTCTTCGTCGTTTTGATCATACATCCTACCATCTTGCTTCTCTCGATTTGCCTACAATTTATTGTCGTGTTCAAATTCGTCTTCTTATCGTTGCTTTCCGCCTTGTAACTTTTCATACCCCTTCATTTCTCAACCTTCCTTTTCTTGATAATTCTCGTCCTGTTTTCTGTTCCTTGCGTTCCTGTAATTCCCTTCTTTTACATGTCCCAAACTACTCTACCTCCTTTGGACTCCGCTCCTTCCTGGTGGCTGCTCCTCTATCGTGGAATCATCTGCCCATACATATACGCCAATCAACTTCCCTGCAGTGCTTCAAACGACAAATCCGATCCCATTTTAACAATTTATCTGCTTGACTTTCTCATTTTTGTTTGTGGACTTGTAAGCGTACAGCTTGTACGCATTTGCCACACTAAATAAATTTGTATTATCATTATTATTATTATCCTGCACATCCACTTCTGTCTCACATTAGACGTTTGACGTTTTCCTCGCATCAACACCTGAATTCGCATCGTATTATCCCATTCTTGAACCTTCTCTCACACGCTCATCGTTCAACTAAGGATAAAACTTCCATTCATATTCATCATCCAAACAATGCAAACCGTAAAGCTGTTCATATCGTACATATAAAACTTTCATTCGTCTTCATCATTCTAACAGTGCAAACGGTAAAGGTTTTCATCTCGTATCTTCTATTTCCTATTCTTCCCCTAGTTAAATGCATCTCATACTTCTTTCTTCGCTTCATGTACTCCTTACTCTACCTCCCTCGTATCACTTCTCAATAATTTATATCCTTCTGTCAAAAATCCACTGATTCCAATCATCTTAGCCATCCACTCCTAAAAATACCAATCCGTCAAATCAACGGAAATTTTTATGTTTTATACACGAGATTAAAAATCGATGGCGTCCCGTCTCTATCTACGGTCTTCTTTGCAAGTCGATCTCACTCCTGAGCATACTTTTCGTCTTAGTCTTTTCAACACTCGCTCAAATCTTCATAAAACTGATCTGCTCTTCAATATCTTCGATCAATTATCTATCAATATTCTCTGCATTACCGAATTCTTGCACTCAGACTCTGACGATATTGATATTCGTCGTCTATGTCGTTCTGGTTGTTCTCTAGTTGAATCAGCTCGTCTAATTGTCTCTCCCACATCTACTGCTTCAAACCATAGCGGTATTGTTGCCATTGCTCGTCACCCAACGTCTCAGGATAAAATTAACGCTAACATCCGTTACACTTCGTTCGAATTATTCATATGCAGATTATCTACTCTTTTCCCTATGGAACTTGTGATGATATACCGTCCAGGCAAAGCCGCCATCTCACATATGTTCTTAAATGGTATTGCAAATCTTCTTTATCACTGTTTATTGTCTTATTCCTTTTGTTCTCGGTGACTTTTCATTCGTCTTGATCGTGCAGCTAACTCTGACTCAATCACTCTAACTAATCTTTTTTTTCAGATTTAACCATAAATTACTTTCAACAAGTTCCACTCATATTCTCGGTGGTGCTCTCGACATCATTAATGTTCCCAACTGCTTCAATGAATATACCTACTTATCAATTACTGATCCTAGTTTGTCCGATCATTACCTTGTGACTCTTACTCTTACTCGTCTTCATCCCTGTTCTCCTTCTCCGCCTCGAACAATAGCTACCTCAAGTCGACACTGAAATCTTCTCAATATTCCTATTCTCTGTTCAACCTTATTCAACTCTTCACTCTGTTCACTTCCACTTAACTATCTTCCTCCCGATGATCTCTCCATTCTGTTTTATTCTGAACTTATGACTATCCTCAATCACCTTCTGCCTATTCGACCCCGACGTTTTCAGCTTGTACCATGTTCCCTTGTTCGATTCCTACTGTTGTCTTTCTAAGCGTCGACTCCGCCACTCTTTTCGTCTGTTTAATCGTTTTCTTAAACGTTCTTTAAACTCACTCACTCCAAAACTCCGTGGTTCATATCATTCTATTCACCGTCCCACCTCATTCTTATACGTACTAAACGTACTCTCTTTTGGTGAAATCAACTTGAGTCATCTTCCAACTCTAAATCTCATTGGAAAATCTTAAACTCAATTCATTCACGATCATCTACCCCTTGTAAGCTAAATCCTGATGAATTTTCTTGTTATCTACAATCTAAGCTATATAATTTACTTTCCTTTCTACCCATATGCCCCTTGTATCCTTTCTCCTTTTTAAATACTTCCCTCTCATAACTATTCCATCTTCTTCCCGTTTCGTCTGATAAAGATTCTTCGGTTCTTCTGTCATTACCTAATAAAACCTCTCCTTCTGACCCAATTCCCATTCACTTGCTTAAAAATATCTGCTAATATATCTCACCCTTCCTAACCATATTATTCAACTTGTCTATCCATAGCCGCACATTTCCTTCCAACTGAAAATGCGCAACTGTTCGCCCTTTCCTCAAAATGCGATCTCTCGACCCCTCACTACCATCTTCGTAATGCCCTATCTCACTTCTCCCAACCCTCTCTAAACTCCTTGAGTATCTTGTTCTCAAGATACTCAATGTCGTTTACGGAAAACTTCCACTTGATTGGGTCAACTCGGTTATTTGTCCAGTATTTAAAAAGGGTGGTAAATCTTTAGTTACCAACTATAGGCCCATAAGTCTTACTTGTGTATGCTGATGATTGTTAGAAGGACTGTTGTATATTAGGATAATCTTACATCTTGAAACAAATATAATTCTTAATCCGGCTCAACACGGCTTTCGTCATGTTTGCTCTACAACAACTAATTTGGTTTTCGCGATGGAGTAATAGATTGATTGTATCGATCAGAAAGTTTCTGTCGACGTAGTGCTTTTCATTTTTCGAAAGTATTCGATTATGTTAATCACTAGTTATTAATGTCGAAGCTTTCAATGATAAACCTTGATCATCGCATTATTCGTTGGATACAACAGTTTTTAAAAAGTCGCCTTTTTTCAGTTAGGATTGGTAATTCTTTTTCTAACAAGCATCCTCAACTAATTGGTGTCGCACAAGTTACTGTTCTTGCCCCTGTCTTTTTTAGCATTTATATCAATGATCTAATTAGATGTCTTACACCAAGGTCATTGCTCTATGCTTATGATTTAAAAATTTTGAAGCCTATTAACACACCTAGCGATGTACAGGCAATTCAATCTGATATCAGCACGATTAAAAGATGGTATATCCATAATCGCTTAAAGATAAACCCATTAAAGTGTGGAGCGATGACTATAACTCATAGAAGACAATACGACCGCATATATTATTATGAAAACTCACAAATAGAGATCGTATCAGCCCAAAAAGATCTTGGAGTATGGGTATGCGCCAATTTATCAACTAGTAAACGTACTGAGTACATGTGTTTTAAAGTGCGTCGCATGGTGGGCGTACTCCGCCACTCATTTGGTAACTTAGATTCAACCAGTTTTAAACTGCTCGTGGACGTGTTAATTAAGAATTCGCTGTTATACGTTTCTGTTTCCACGTATCCAAATAATCTTGGTGAACGTAATAGTTTTGAATGTGCATATAGAAATTTAACTAAGTTGGTTCCCTCTGTTAGTCATTTTTCGTTGAAAATCGGTTAAAGACACTGAATGTACCCTCAATTCATAATTGACTCATAAGGATTGATCTGTGTTTAGTATGGAATATTTTTCATGATTGCAATATCCCTCTTATGGATATTTTAGAACTAAGGGATCAGTCTTCATTACGCGGTCATTTTTGGATATTGAAGAGAAATAGATTTAATCGAACCTGAATTAGATGTCTCCGTCGACCTGATATTCAAAAGTGGAATAGTATTTCCGACGTTGACCCGGCAGTAAAAATCCAAAAGACACTATGTAATTAATTGACTTTCAAACGATTTAATTTTATTTAAAAAAAAGATTTATTTTAACGTGGCAAATGCGTGCCAGTGCACGCTTACATGACCACAACAAAACAAAAATGTAAATCATGTGTCGAGAAGATGTTTACGGAGGAGGTGTTTGAATGTGATAAAGGAGGGGGCGCGGCGGACGTCGAGAGGGAGTTGATTCCAGGCGAGTGAGGCAGCGACAAGGAAGGATCGGAGACCGTAGTTGTTGGAGTAATTAGGAACGTGGAGTAAGAGGGTATGACAGGAACGAAGCGATAGCGAGGTGGGGCGAGTATCGTCTAAGAAAGGAAGGTTGATGAACGATGGGGAGCTGACAGCGATGAGTCGAAAGGTAACGAGAAGAAGGCAGAGTTTGATGCAAATGTCGATGGTGGGCCAGGAGAGTTGGGCAAAATATGTGGATGTGTGGTCGAAGCGACGGAGACGAAAGAGCACTCGAACGGCGGTGTTGATTATTCGTTGTAAGGGTAGGATGATGGATTTTGGAGAATTGGCGAAAAGGCTAAGATAGTAATCGATTTTAGGGAAAAGAAGCGATGAAAGAAGAGACATACAAGAACGGAAGTCGATAAGGGGGCGGATACGGCGGATGTCACGGAGAATTAAGCTAGATGAGCGGACCTTGTCACGGACGAAGGGTTTAAGGGAAAGGTCATCATCGAAATGGAAGCCTAAGAAAGTGAGATTGTGGACTATGGGGATAATCGATGAGGCAAAATATACAGTGGGATGAGATATGTTTGGTTTACGGAGGAGGATCCACATTATTTTGGACTTTTCGGGGTTTATAACGAGATGGAGATTGGAGAGACGTTTGTAGATAGAAGAAATACAGTTGGAGGCAGAAATTCCGATATCGTGTATGCGATGTGCGGGTGCATGAGCATAGATTAGAATGTCATCAGCGTATTGCATGACTTTAAAGGAGTAAGGTTTGATAAACGGATAGAGATCGCCAAGCAGAAGAGAGAAAATCAGGGGATCTATAACTGAACCTTGTGGGAACCCGCAAAAAATAGGGATGGGAGTGGAGGATGATGAATTAGAACAGACGCGAAAGGAACTTTCGGATAGATATGAGGCGAACCATGCTACGGAGGAGGAAGAAAAACCGTAATCATAACGAAGGCGAGAAATGAGGACGGAGTGGTCGACAATGTCGAATGCGGATGAGAGGTCGAGGGAGATGAGAACACTATAATGAGCCTTGTCTCGAGAAATGAGTAAGTCGTTGTACACTTTTATGCATGCGATTTCTGTCGAGTGATTAGATCGGAAAGCGGATTGGAAAGGAGGTTACAGATTGGATGATGAGAGATAAGCGTTGATTTGTATTAAGATGAGGCGTTCTAAGAGCTTAGAAAGAGTAGGGAGTAGTGAAATGGGGCGATAGCTAGAAGGAAGGGAGGGGTCGAGCGATTGTTTCTTAAGGAGGGGTCGAACGATTGCGGATTTCCAGTGTGAAAGGAAGATACGACTGCGGATGGACGAGTTAAACAAGGTTCTGAGAAATGGGGATATCGATGAGCATATAGATTTTAATATGTGAATATGCAGGGGATCGGCAGGTGAGGTTTTGTTGGGCAAGGACATGATGACAGATGATACTTCTGTAGGTGAGACTGGGAGAAGATGAAAGAGTTCCGGAAGGATGAGATTAGACTGGGCAGAGTGGGATAGGATGGAGACCGGGGTGTGAGAGAGCAACGTGGATACTTTAGTCTGGAGAAATGACGAATAATCATTGGCATTGATTTTGCACGGCGAAGAGGAGCGAGCAAGGATTGAGTTAAAAGTGTGCCAGAGAGTCTTAGAGTTGAATGAAGTGATGATTTTATGCTGCCAGAAGGAGTTGCATTTGGTACGTAGTAGGTTGAGATGAGACCGGCGAAGAGCAAGATAGGAATCACGGAAAGACGGAGTTATCGAGCGGAAATCACGTCTGAGAGAGCGGTGATAGACTCGAAAAGCATGGCGGAGTCGACGCTTTGATAGTAGGCATTGGATGTCAAACCATGGGGCACGGTGCAAGCGACGGTGTGGGTGAGACTTGAAGGGCAAGAGAATATCGAGAGTGGATGTGAGTTCAGAGTCGAAAAGAAAGGCGAGATCGTGAGGAGATGAATATGTTATTGTGGGTAATGATAGAGATGATTTGAGTAAGGCAGAGCGGAGAAGGGAGAGGTCAAGATTTCTCCAAAGGCGACGTATGATTGTAGGTGTGTGAGGAGGGGTGTGGTTGTGAGTGAGATCAAGGGTGATAAGAAAGTGATCGGATAGACCAGGATCAGAGATGGACAGTGAGGTGTAGGCAGCAAAATGATCGGGGACAGCGATGATGTCGAGTGCCCCATCAAGTATATGTGTGGGGGCAGTGGAGATTAGTTTGTAATTGTAGTTGGATAGAATGTTGATGAACCGGATGGAATCCGTGGAAGAGGGGCGGTCTAGGCGGATATTGAAGTCGCCTAGAACGAGTGAAGGGATTGAGGACAAAGAACAATGAGAAAAGAGGTCAGCGAGTTTGGTAAAAAATAAGGCTGTAGGAGCTGATGAACCAGGACGGTATACAATGGCGAGATCTAGAGTGATCGGATTAGAATAACGACAAGTGAGCAATTTTAAAAGAGCAAGGACTGAAAGGGGGATTGATTTTGCGAAGTGACGCGGGGTGACGCGCGAATGCGACGATGCCGCCATGATTAGAGAATTTAGAAGGGCATGAGCTGAGTGGGCGGGCGGATTTGACTAGGGAGCAACCGATAGAGAGAGCAGACGGCGAATGGAAAGGTCGTCAGAATCTGAGTGTTAGGATTCGGTGAGGCAGAAGATATCGATGGATTGCATGGTGAATATGTTGAGGATAAGATCGGATTTATTGAGAATAGATCTAGTGTTGAGGAGACCGAGGAGAAAACCGTGAGTTGTGGCGAAAGAGTCTAGTGGATAAGACACATAGGAGAAATGGAGCGCCATCGAATTTTGGGACGGGTATGGACAACTTGAAAATTTCCGTCTATGTTTCGGATGGAGAGTGATGTTTCGCCGTTTTCCTCGCGACGGCGTTTTTCGATGCGGGCTGAAGAGATTTGAGCGATTTCAGAAGGGGCGCGATCGGGGAAAATTCGAGTGGTTGAAGATGACATGAGTTTGAATCGTTGAGAGAGTAAAGAAGACGCGTGAGAGCGATGCTTGAAAACAATTTTTAGGAGAGGGGGCTGGGAAGGATTAGATTGAGAAGATTTGTTTAGACGGATGAATGCGACAGGAGAAATGTCCTTGAAAAAGGATGGTTTATCCGCAGGAACAATAGACGAGAGGATGGATCTGAAGGCGGAAACATCGTGGTCTAGACGTGCTTGTGGAGATAAGGAGTTAGAAGGCGTGATATTAGTAACAATGACGCAACGATCGCGAGAAGCAAAGCGCTTCCGTAAAGGAGGACTACTGACGTGAGTAGGTGAGATCACGATAGAAGAGCTGTCAGTTGATGATTTGGAGGGATTTGGTTTGACGACGGGAGACATAGAGGATAATGATAATAAAGAGGGTGGCAAGCGATGTGAGGCAAAGTTATCAGTGGAAGGATAGTGGAGGTTGGTGGAGTTGATTTTGATTGATGGATGCAAGTTATTGAGTAACGAGACGGGAAGGACGGGACGTGGGGTGTCGGGGAGTGAAGATGACAAGGAATCGGAAGTGTATATGGTGGCAGGGTCGGTGGGTGGAGAAAGGACATTAGAAACGACGGGGGTAGTTTGAGTTGACGTGTTGGATGTTGATATGTGCGTATTGGAAAGGTTGTATATTAGTTTGTTGGCACAAAAACCACATACGAAGTCTTCTTTAGACTTATTCGTGTCGCAGGCGATTAATGTCCATACGCTGCAGTCGTGTATCGAGCACTGTACTTGCAGTTGTCCATAGTTGATGTCGGTGTTAGTTGTTTTCTTACGTCATCCCATTAACTCTAAAATTTCTGCAAGCGGAGCGAGCGGAACTGGATTGATCTGGAACTAAATTCATTGTATGTTATTTATTGTATGTATATTAGATTGTTTGTATATTAGATATCAAACTTTTTTAAGGTGGACATATATTTCATACATTCGTAGTACAACTCACATGATCTTACTTTTAACATAAAAATACATATCACATACATTTAGGTTAGTTGATGTATTTGGTCCGTACTTATTAGGGAATGCTACCATTTAGAATGCCGATCCACTTAAGGATCTCGGTATCGTATTCGCTAAATCTTGTCACCGGGCCCTCGTGTAAGATAATTGTAAGCAAATATCAACAGATTCTAGGGCTACTACAAAGAAGGCTTGATTCAATAGATATTGAATCATTTAGGCTGATGTTTTCTTCGATGATTCTTTCTAATATGCTGTATGCTTCATCTGCAGACTTTCCGCAATTAAGGTGTGATTTGCGTCTACTTGATGATATTCTCTGTAGAGCCAGTCATCTTGTTTCTTCTATTCGAGATATTCCCTATCCCAATAGATAGGCGTTTTAGGCATATGTGATGTAGAGACGGTTCTTAAGGCAGATTTGATGTTGGTGTGGATAACATTGCACTCTCCTAAACACGTTTTACATCATCTATTTACACTTTCTCCTAATGCCAATCATCTTGTCGTAGATGATTGTTGTCCAGACGCTGCAGTCGTGTATCGAGCACTGTACATGGAGGTGTACTTGCACTGTACTTGCAATCGATTTTTTCTCTAAAATCGATTACTGCCTTAGCCTTTTCGCCAATTCTCCAAAATCCATCATCCTACCACTACAACGAATAATCAACACCGCCGTTCGAGTGCTCTTTCGTCTCCGTCGCTTCGACCACACATCCACATATTTTGCCCAACTCTCCTGGCCCACCATCGACATTTGCATCAAACTCCGACTTCTCGTTACTTTTCGTCTCATCGCTGTCGGCTCCCCATCGTTCATCAACCTTCCTTTCTTAGTAGATACTCGCCCCACCTCGCTATCGCTTCGTTCCTGTCATACCATCTTACTTTACGTTCCTAATTACTCCAACATCTACGGTCTCCGATCCTTCCTCGTCGACGCCTCACTCGCCTGGAATCAACTCCCTCTCGACGTCCGCCGCGCCCCTCCTTTATCACATTCAAACACCTCCTCCGTTCACACCTTCTCGACACCTGATTCACAGTCTTGTTTTGTTGTGGTCATTTAAGCGTGCGCTGGCACGCATTTGCCACGTTAAAATAAATCCTGTTTTTATGAGTGGAAGGATAGTGAAGGTTGGTGGAGGTTATTTTGATTGATGGATGCAAGTCATTGAGAAACGAGACGGGAAGGACGGGACGGGGGGTGTCTTGGAGTGAAGATTACATGGAATGGGAAGTGTATATGGTGGCAGGGTAGGTGGGTGGAGAAAAGACATTAGAAACGACGGGGGTAGTTTGAGTTGACGTGTTGGATGTTGTTATGTGCGGTAGTTTGAGTAGGTGTTGATTTGGTGTCAGAACATTGACTGCGATAAATAACTATCATAATAGTTGGTTATGGTTCCCTTTATTTCATAATTATTGCATCATTATTGTTTAATGAATCACATAAATTCGCAGCACAGTAAAAGAGCAATCGCTGCGAACATATACAATGACGCCCCCACCTCTCTTTAAAGTTATATCGCTTCTACCAAATTCGTAGCCATAGACAAATATTTCATTGTCAGATATAGAATTACTATGCCATGTTTCTGTGAAAAATGCCAAAGAGGGTTTGGATTGGTTTAAGACATGTGTAATTTCATCAAACTTATTAAACATAATAATAAGATTTTCTTAACAGAAACACACATAAGTTAATAAAAACACAAAAACACAGTTTGATGAAATAACATTCTTATACGTTCTATCTTCGCCAACAACTTCTAACTTCTATACCTTTACAATATCAAGTCCAGAGGCCTCGAAGATGAGGATCTTGAGAAACCTTAGTATTTGCTCTGGATGACGTCCTTTAGAGAAGAAGACTAATCATGAGATATCCCAAGTTCCACCGAACGCGTACGTAATTTTTCCCATTTAATGACAAATGCTGGGCCCGTTTCAGACCCCACGAAGCTCTCTTCATGATACATTAAGGTCTATTCAGGTCAGCTTTCGCCGACCAATTCAGCGTAACAGTGAACCTCAGATATTTTACTTGACTCGTGAAGATGAGGAGTGGTTTAGGCTGCAACATGGAGGAGTGCAAAGAGTGATAGTCTTCAAAGTTTTTTGTGGCGGGGGCGCCATGTTATACAAACACCTGCGATTTTCGGAGTTCAAAATAAGATTGGAAGGGGTAAGCCGCTCTTTTTATCTTAAAAAGAAACGGCTGCTCAATCAGAATTTTAGAATTGATTGCAATTACTTTTATTGTATCGATTTATCTTAGTATTTTCAAGTCAAATTTATTTTGACTAAAGCTAAATTAAATAATCGTAAATAATTGCTTATACATAAAAATGTTTTATTGGTGGTTAATCTAATATTAATTAGCTTAATTAAGCAAGCTCTTCAAATAATAAAAGTTTGAACCTAATATTACTCTATCTTGACCGAAACTACAAATTGTCACCACTCGACCGTAATTCAGGTCGTGGACGCAGATTGCGAATTAAATTACTCTAAGCGTCGCGATATTCCGTGACAGGACAAAGCCAACTTTCGGATATACCAAGAATTTTCACACCGAGTTTTGAGATTTGCTTTCCGCCTGTATCGAAGTTTATCACATGGTCTCTTTCTAAAGAACTCAGCTTGAAATTCTTAACTAAGAAGTTAAACAAAACGCCTTCTTATTACCTATCTGAGCCACCTCAACATATATCCATATGATTAGCGGCTTTATTCCGAGATAATAGTGGATGGCTATTAGTTTGATCAATTCATTTGACAGTGCCGCGTTCGTGAACATTCTTGATATTGTTGATCATACGCACTGAGCCTCTAGGAGCAAACGAAATTAACGACTTGCTATTGTGATATTTAAAATATTATCAGACATTTTTTTAAAATAAATTATTATTATTACAAGCAAGCATTGGCTATAAAACCGTTTCAAATTTCAGAAATCTTTGATTTATATACGTAAACTTTCTATTCCTATACTGTCTTCTTAAAAGACACAGTAGCTTCACTAAACAAGACATTTTCGCATTATTAAATGTAAAATTGATTTACAAATTCTAGAAACTTTATCGCATTTACTCAACCAACAAATATGTCAGATGATAAGAAAGAATTAAATTTAAAAGAAGGTATATTTATTTATTGATCTAAACAATGTTTATATAAAGATTATAATTTTAATATTTGTGGTTATTATTCACACATGTCCTAGCCTTAGGGTTTTAGACAGATAATCTTTTTAGATTATCATGATGATAATAATTTTTTTTTGAAGAGAAGATTTATTCAAGAAAAAAAAAGAAGTAAAATGTTCTACAAACTAGAAAAGTTTCTTGCACTGTCAAGCACATTGTCCCGACATATTACTCAACGGAGTGCAGCGGACTTGTAATGATGCTGCTCTTGCTAGCGCTAGTCCCGTTTTGATCCTCAAATCACGCATGCATTCGTTGTATGGCCGAGTAGATTTTATAGATTGACGCCTGCATATTTGTCGTAGCACCTTTGAAGCTATTTCACCAGCTCCACCGTTAGCTGCAAAAATTATAGGAAAAAAACAAGCTCTTTCAAATCGTGATATACGTTCACCGTATTTTCCGATTTTCCTTTGTTCGTGGTAGTGAAAGTGATTTTGTGGCATTGATGTTGAGTAGGACGAAGCAAGGTGATTGTAAACGCAAATGTCCAATAGGGACCGCTCCGAAATACTAAACAACCCATAGCAAGAAATATCTACTCTAGCGTTATGTTCCCTGGCTGTCGAATTTGTTGCGAATGTTACTCCGTCTGGAAGCGGTTGCAGTGTAGGTTCAAGAGAAACGGGGTCGCAAATCCCTTTTAGCTCTTTTGCAATTAGATCCCGAAGGAAGTTGTGTCGTATTATTGGCATACCACCGACCTTACATGAAAGAGAGTGACGGAGCTCAAACTTTGAACCGCATAAACATTGATCTGGTTGTTTCGGAGGCGTCCAACCATATCTTGTCGCTAGAGCGTCTTGAAATTGGAGCTTTGAGAGTCGATAACCATATGCTTCCATCGGTTTTGCAGACAACCATGTTGACGCACCACACGTAGCAGCAAATTTTAAAGCTTTTATAATATTGCTATCTTCCAATGTTTGTAATTTAATATTCCAAAAATTATTTCGTTGATTGTGAATATCCAAAGCGATTTGTTGCTGCTGTTGGGCCAACAAGGGGCCAAATGATGCATTGATCAGCGGTTGACACATTCGGCGCGAATTTTCGAATTCCAGATCAGATCCATCTTGAGGCAGAAAAATTCCCAAACCACCATACCGCAAAGGGATATTTAATATTGTTTTAAATCGATCTATATCGACGACGCCAGTTATCTTGGGAACAAGGCAGGATACTATGATTTTCGACAAGTTTGCGAATGCTTCTGAATAGACATGTATAGTTCGTTGTATGAAGTTCCAGCTGTGTTGTAGTGCTTGAGTCAGAGCGACGTAAGCCAAGTGAGGATCTTCGTCGGCTACTAGTATCAACCTCTCTATGCAAGTAGACCATTCATCTATTTTCCTTTTTATAAACATATTTGTATATGATTTTGTACCAATAGCTGAACCCAGTATCTCAATTCCATCAGTATTAATGCATAGGTTAGATTCTACGAAAATCGACCGGGCAACGCTAAGTATCTTATCGTGTACCAACATTCGGCACTTTTCTTCATTAAGATAAAATCCAAAATCAGGACCGACTCGACGCACAGTATCCCAAATCGTCTTAAGGTCCTTCACACTTCCGATAATGTTAGAGTCATCCGCATACCAGCGATGTACAGTATTCGGGGCAGCCTTTGAAAGAACATTAATCAAGGGAAGAGACGCCGCGGCAAACGCAATCATGGAAAGCGGGTCACCTTGAGTGAATCCCTCTGATGATTCTAAAAAATCATTGTCGACAGTCAGTATATTAGGGCATTTGTAGATATTTCGTAGTATAGTGGATAAAGAAGGACATATGAACTCTACATTGTTCAAAGCGACTAAACGATTTATGCGATTAAAAGCGTTGGATGCATCTAGTTGTAATATGCACAAGTCATCGCTACTATCAAAGAGTTCTCTTGTGGAATGAATTGCCATCTCAATACCACATCGTTGGCCAGAGCATAATTGAACACAACCAGCCACTTTCTGGATATCTTCCGAAATTCTTTTCGCCACAACTTTGCCTACTATTCTTCGAGAGACTTCACCTACTCCAATCGGTCGTACTCCTGGATTTTTATCTAATGGAATTAGACGGCTTACTAATTCGATGGTCGCTATAGTTATTGCGAAGTTGGCTAAGGATTCAGCAAGCCCATTAGAACTTTGACCAAAAGAGCATATCATACTCTTCCATGAAGATGCATTTACTCCAGAAGGCCCTGCTGCACCACGTGTAGATCTAGCGGCAGAACGAATATCTTCAGCATCTATTTTTAGGAAGCGAACAGGATGATGATCAGCAATGTTATCCAGTGGAGCTCTGAGTAAGACGTGTTTATTCGCAGGAATTGAATCAGGATGTAATTCCAACAATTTCTCATTTACTGATTGACCGCTTGGCAAAGTGTCTAAGTCTGAACACCTGGTGCGATTTATTGGGATCTTTTAGTACTTGAATTGCGGCGTGTGTTTTTCCCGTTGTTAACAGTTTACTAAATAAGTTTATCCAGTTTTGATTCTTTTTTATTATTGGTAAACGATCGCGTGCCTCAGATTGAAGAATTCTTCCCTCAACTAGTAGTTCGGATATTCGGTTCTCTTTCCAGAGTAATATTCGTCTTGTAAGTATTGATCTTATTGCGCTAGTCTTCCTTGTTGTTGTTTTTGAATCATAAGTTGACATATAACGGTTATCTTCATCAGGAGATACCTCATTTTAGAGTGATCAGAGTTAATGGCGGAGTAACATTCCGATAGTATGTCTATGAAACTTGAACTTGTGTTGCATTTTGGTAAGTTGAACAAGTTGGGTATCCACTTTACAACTTCATAGTATGTAGATTCAATGATCGATGCGTGCTGCGATATGTTATTTGATGTTTCGATTATGTTTGTGTTAACCGATCCATTACAAGTTGAATTATCGATTAAACATGATTGTTTAACCACATTGTCAACTACATACAGAGAAGCGGTATTTCCACAATTTCGTGCTGAACAGTTGACGCAAGGTTGTTTTAGACGGGCACATTTGCATGACTTACAAACAGCAGCTTGACCGTTGCAGGAACAACATTTTGAAATACCTGCAGGAATTCCTTTCGGCATAATTTGTGTTGGAAATCTGTGTATGTTATTACCTTTTTAAGGTGATTTTTTTTTATTTTTTTTTATTTTTTTTTATTTTTTTATTTTTTTATTATCACCTTTTTAAGGTGATAATAATTTTTTTTTATTTTTTATTTTTTTTATTATAATTTTTTTTAAATACAAACATTTAAGAATACAGTCAAATAATAGTTATTAAGTCTTGTTCCATGCTGACTAACTGACTAAATTTTCGACGTACGAGCAGCACGTATAGACATCGAAGACATTTTTGCTAAAGCAAAACCGACTCTACTCCTTATATTTCGGATACAGGCGCTGTAATTATCGCAAGTTCTATCTGCTCGTATCTTTGCTATTTTCTTTAAAATCATCTGTGCTGTACTGCCAAGGGCACCGTTGGAGGCAAGAACAATAGGATAAAATGACGATCGTTCAAACCGTGCTATTCTTTCACCATACTTCGAGTTTTTTCTAGCCTCGTGATAGTTAAAAGCATTGCTTGTCGTGCCAGATGAATAAGAAGGAGCAAGATGGCTGAAAACACAAATGTCAAATAATGACCGCTCCGTCTTATCCCCAAACAGACCGTAACACGCAACATCAACTCTAGAATTACGATCAAGGGTCGTTGTGGAATTTTTGAAAACTATTCCTTCAGGCAAAGGTTGTAAAGGAGGTTCAATTGATGTTGAACTGCATACATCGGCTAGTTCTTTAGCAATAATATCACGAACCACGTTATGTCTAATTGTTGGAATACCACCGGACTGACAAGCAACAGCATGACAAATATCAAAATTGTGTCCACACAAACATTTCATGGGTGAGTCCGGAGGTTTCCATCCATAGCGTGATGCCAGAGCATCTTGAAATTGCCTTTTGCTTAAGTGGTGATTAAGTACTAATGAAGGTTTTGCTGAAAGCCAATTAGATGCCCCTTTACAGGCTGCGAAATCGAGACAAGCGCTAATAGTCGCTGATTTTGATTTAACCCTCATCAATCGAGTTTTGATAGATTCTTGCTTATATATTCTTATTTCTCGCGCAATTTGGGCATATCTAATCTCTAAATCACTTCCTGATAATCCATCTAGTAGAGGTTGGCTCATGCGTAATGAACTATCATATTCCGAAAGAGGATTACTATTCGGGTCTAGTATACCCAATCCACCGTAGCGTAATGGAATCATTATCGAATCAAAAGGTGATAATAATAATAATAATAATAATCTTGTAATCGAATTTATCTTGTAATCGAATTTATCTTGTAATCGAATTTATCTTGTAATCGAATTTATCTTGTAATCGAATTTATCTTGTAATCAAACTTATTGTATGTTATTTTATCTCAAACTTTTTTTTAAGCTCATATAAATAATGATAATAATAATAATAATGATAATGATATAATTTTTTTTAAACAATAAAAGGTTCCCGCAAATGGGCCTGCAATTCACGAAAACAATTCATTAATTATTTTTAAATTTTAGTTTGTGATTTCTCTATAGTTATTTTGATTTCCTTCTTATCGTGAAGGAAACCACCTTTACTATCTTGATTGAGATACCGCTTCTTAGTTTTCTTATATATTGTCCATACATATCTGAATTTCTTGCTGCCATCCGAGTTGCAATTTGCTTCAACACCTGGTTTGCGATATATCCAATACCTCCTACGGTCGAAAAAATTAAAGGATGAAAAGATCCTTTTTCTATCTTTGCTATACGTTCCGCGTATTTCGCATTCTTCCTATTTTCGTGGTATTTAAATGGTTCCTTTACCCGTTCTGAAGAATATGATGGTGCAAGAGTATTAAAACAGCATATGTCCATAAAGGACCGCGCCAACATATTTCCATATAGTCCATTACAAGCTATATCTGCACGTGCATCTCGATCTCTAGTTGACGTTGTATTTTCGAATACTATCGTATCAGGGACACTTTGCAGAATAGGTTCTTTTTCCACACATGAACAGCACTCCTTCAGTGATTGATGTATATGCTCCGATATAATTTCGTGACGTATAAAATTGAAACCACCTGTTTTACATGATAGAGCATGTGCTATATCTGCGGATTTTCCACAGGTACACAAAATTGTGTCATCCCCCGTCTTCCAAGCATATCTTACCTTTAAGGCATCATGAAATTCATGTGAATCCAAAAAACCATCCGATGTATATTTGTCTGAGGTTAACCAAGCGGAAGCGCCTATTATGCTCGCTTGTGACAAAACTGTATTAAGGTCTTGACTGGAGTTTTGAATTAGTTGGGACTTTATGTTCTCATATCTTCTGTTGTTTGATTCTCTGATCTGTTTTCCTATTTTTTGTTGATGTTTGTTTAATTCCTCTCCTGTTATTCCATCAAAATAAGGTTGACACATTAATCTAGAATTTATGTAGGACCATTCATTTTCCATAGTACTATTCCGGATTCCCAAACCTCCATATTTATATGGTAGCTCTATAATGGTTCGAGTTTCATCATCCATCCCGTCTATACCTAGGATACACTTTAATGTCTCATTTGATAATTTATACTCGAGAGGTTTTAACAATTCCCTACTAACTTCTGATGTTCTCACAAGATAATTCCATTGATGTTGAAAAGCTCTCGACAGTAATAAGTATGCGGCGAATGAGTTTTCCATCGATATTTGCTCTAATTTCTTTAACTGCATTATCCAATCGTCAACTTTTAATTTTGTTTGATTTTCCACGTACCCTTTTGTGCCTACCAAACTGCCCAGATACTTGACCCCATCAAACCTTATTTGAACTCCATCGTCCCGAAATACCTTCGGAATCTCAACACAATTTTGATGTGTTAATAATATGCACTTTTTTGAATTAACATTGTATCCAAAAGAAGGTCCACAACGCTTTATCTCATTCCACACGTTCTCTATATCTTCAATATTACCAACAACAGCTGCGTCGTCTGCATACCAATAATGCAACGATTTCGGAGCAGACTCTCTAAGCTTGGCAATTAATGGCATTGTTGCCGCCGCATATGCAGCCATCGATAGAGGATCACCCTGAGTGAATCCCTCTGCCGCCTTCAAAATGATTCCATCTACCGTTAATTTTGATCCCTCGTTGCCATACATATTTTGAAGTACATTGGTCAATGCGGGGCATATATAAGGCATGTTATGGATAGTTAGTGATCTGTTTAACGTGTTAAATGCATTAGCCGCATCGATTAATAATATGCATTTATCATTTGAAGTTGACATAGAGTTTCGTACTGCATGAATCGCAAATTCAATTCCGTCACGTTGCCCAGCACATAATTGTTCAGTTCCGCATACATTTATTAGATCTTCCTTGATATGTGTTAATATAACCTTACCAATAATTCTACGTATAGTCTCACCAACCCCAATGGGTCGAATTCCAGGATTCTTATTTATGGGAATAAGACGACTGACAGTGTAAGCACATAGATCTTTCGAATCCAAAACTTCCGTTGCGATTTTCACGGCGAAATCCCTCAAAACATTTACCAAACATCTCGATTCACTTCCAAATGCCATCAAAAATGATCTCCATGCATCCGCATCCACACCGGAAGGACCAGCTGATCCGTGAGTTCGTCGTGCCGCTTTTATTATATCTGAGTCATTTAAACTAAAATATCTGACATTATTATGTTCTATACATCCATCTATCTTTGAGTGTAAAGTAAATTCATGGTCGATGTGCGATCCATTTGGGTGCATTTCCTTTAGGTGTTGCCATACTGAATTCCCATTTACATCACTATTGACTTTTAAAATGTTAGAATATTCTTCCTTCTGTAATAATCTATGTGCCTTTCCAATTTTTCCTGCACGAATGAAATTCACTGCCTTTTTTATTTTTGAGGTTGGGGTTTTCTCAGCAGCGTTTCGTAAAAGTTTATGTTTCTCAGACTGCAAATAGCGTGCTTCTTCTATTAATTCTTGAAATTGGCCTTGTCTCCATAATTTGATTCGTTTTTCTAAAATTTTCCGGTTATGACTTATTCTTCGGTCTGGTGTTCGCTGCAAAAGAAGTTGACACAAAATCGTTGCCTTCATTAAGTGATGACCACCATGTTTAATGTCTCGATTAAATTGTTCATAGCAGTCACTAAGTAGTTTAATAAAATCTTTGCTGGCATTGCAATTAG
Organism: Pomphorhynchus laevis; assembly: GCA_012934845.2. Classification (NCBI taxonomy): domain Eukaryota; kingdom Metazoa; phylum Acanthocephala; class Palaeacanthocephala; order Echinorhynchida; family Pomphorhynchidae; genus Pomphorhynchus; species Pomphorhynchus laevis. Next base: position 21,682 of record WNNJ02003813.1, read on the forward strand.
GAAGGTGTAGATGATTTGGAATCCAATGAATCACCTCATAAAATATATCTTCGATAAATGTTTCAGGGGATAAACCATGTTTTATTAACACTGGATTATTATTCGTATGACTAGTACCAGTATGTACCATAGGGCTAAACTTACTTACTTGATTTTGGCAATTTGGGGCTCGACAAGATGTACAGGGTACTCCGGACTTCCCACACTTACAAGCTATACACTTTGCTGCCGGTCCATTACAATTACAGCACAACTTTATTGAAGAGGGCTTTCCACGAACCATAACTTGAGACTGTATGTTATTATATTGTGTGTTTAAGGTCTTAATTTTTTTAGCAAGTGGACGATCTGAAAGCTGGACGATCTGAAAGCTGGACGATCTGAAAGCTGGACGATCTGAAAGCTGGACGATCTGAAAGCTGGACGATCTGAAAGCTGGACGATCTGAAAGCTGGACGATCTGAAAGCTGGACGATCTGAAAGCTGGACGATCTGAAAGCTGGACGATCTGAAAGCTGGACGATCTGAAAGCTGGACGATTGTAAGTACTTTAATAATCAATTCTTTTTTTAACGTCATTATATCATTATAATAACATATAATGATAATAATAATAATAATACAAATTTATTTAATGTGGCAAATGCGTACAAGCTGTACGCTTACAAGTCCACAAACAAAAATGAGAAAGTCAAGCAGTTAAATTGTTCAGATGGGATCGGATTTGTCGTTTGAAGCACTGCAGGGAAGTTGATTGGCGTATATGAATGGGCAGATGATTCCACGATAGAGGAGCAGCCACCAGGAAGGAGCGGAGTCCAAAGGAGGTAGAGTAGTTTGGGACATGTAAAAGAAGGGAATTACAGGAACGCAAGGAGCAGTAAACAGGACGAGAATTATCAAGAAAAGGAAGGTTGAGAAATGAAGGGGTATGAAAAGTTACAAGGCGGAAAGCAACGATAAGAAGACGAATTTGAACACGACAATAAATTGTAGGCAAATCGAGAGAAGCAAGATGGTAGGATGTGTGATCAAAACGACGAAGACGGAGGAGAATTCGGACAGCTGCGTTGACGATGCGTTGTAGGGGAAGAAGAGTGGATTTAGGTGAGTTGGAAAATAGACTAAGACAATAATCGAGTCTAGAAAAAAGGAGAGATGATATGAGAGTCATACAAGAAGGGAAATCGATCAATCTACGAACTTGACGGAGGTTGCGGAGTATCAAGGTAGATGAGCGTACTTTATCTCTAACGAAAGGTTTAAGTGAAAGTCGGTTGTCAAAATGGAAGCCTAGGAAAACGAGATTATCAACGATAGGAAGAATTTTAGAATTTAATGATACGGAGGGAGGTTCGAAGCCGAGGCGTCGAGGTAGGATCCACATAATTTTGGATTTATCAGGATTCAGAGAAAGGCGAAGGGAAGAAAGATGATTGGAAATTGAGACAAGGCAGTCGGAAGCAGAAACACTAAGATCGCGAATACGATAAACAGGTGCATGAGCATAGATGAGAATGTCATCAGCATATTGCATAACATGGAAGTTAAATTTATGAGAAATCGAAGACAAATCACCAAGAAGAAGAGAGAAAAGTATAGGGCCTAATACGGAGCCTTGCGGAACACCGGACGGAATGGACGAAGGATGGGAGAGAGAAGAGTTAGAGTATACGCGAAATGTACGGTTTGATAGATATGAAGAAAACCATGATACAGTGGGTAAAGAGAAGCCATAATCATGACGAAGGCGATGGAGAAGAATCGAGTGATCGACGATGTCAAAAGCAGACGATAGATCAAGAGAAACTATGACACTACATAATTTATGATCGCGCGATAATGATAACTAAACATTAAGAAATAAATTTTAATAGACAAATATATAGACATATATCCTCAACCAATATCCACCTCAAGTAAACTCATATTAATAAAACTGGCGGGTGCGTTCCTATGTTCGATACCAGTCATTCAATTGTAGACTTTACTCTAATGTATTAAGCCTCATTAATATGTGAGACGAAATTTTATATATTATATATGCGAGACGAAATATTATATATATTTAGCTGCAAACCCTTTGATATACTCATGTTTACCGAGTCTTGGCTAAAGACTCACATCCTTGACATAAAAATCTCCATTGATGGTTTCTTCACTATCCGCTTTAATTGCCTAGCATGTCGTTGTGAAGGTGTGATAATATATTATTATTATTGATTCAACAGCACATAAAAGCATGGCTTAATTGGTTGGTTCACTGAAGAAAAAAAACGAAAATATAATAAAAGTATCACAAATACGGAAAAGCAGCTTTCCCCATGGCATCCTCCATCCGTAATTTCTTTTTGAATTCGTTGATATTGCTACTGCACACTGTTGACTCTCCAAGCCTATTCCACAGAGATACAACTCGCCGATCAAATTGGACAGCTCGTGATTTTCTTATCCTTTCACGTCGCAGGGTTAAACCATGGCCTCGGAGGATATTGGATAAGCGCAAATGAAGACAATCTCGAAGTGGATGATCCAAATCATTAAGAATTTGCCAGACCATACTCATATCGATGTATCGGCGGGTCCACGTGACAGTCTCAAGTCTAAGTGCTTTTAATCGATCAGAGTATGACAAAAATTTCAGTTGCGGTGCTAGCTTGGTAGCTCTATGAAGTACCCTCTCTGAACTAATATGTTCTTTTGAATTTTGGGGATACACACACGGCGCAGCATATAGAAGACGGCTCAACACATGAGCAAAGATTAGCGGACGTAGGGCAAATTGATTGAGTGCAATGAAAGTGCGTCGAAGTTGACCGATTATCCCAAACGCATTTGAACAAGCATGTTCAGTATGTGTGACTGTACTCAAATCACTGTTTATCCACACAACCAAGCCCTTATATTTGTTCACTCGTTCTATATCACTGCTTTGAAAGCTATAATTAGCTAAAGATTGAGCATTTCCGCCACAAACACGTAAATGTTTGCATTTTGATATATTTACAATCAACCTATTGTGCATAGCCCAATTTTCGACTTCATCGATATCCCGTTGCAGTTTAACTATATCATTGGGTGAACGAATTGCCCGCCAGATTTTCAAATCGTCTGCATATAAAAGCATCCGAGAATCAATAAATTCCGGGAGATCGTTGATGTAGACACTAAATAACAATGGACCCAATACTGAACCTTGAGGCACCCCTATATTACATGACAGCGAAGAAGAGTAAAAATTATCTACATGCACACAATAACTACGATTGCTTAAAAACGATTCAATCCATCTAACAAGCAAAAATGTAATTCCACTTTTCTCTAGTTTATTTAGGAGGAATCTATGGTCTACTCTGTCAAATGCCTTAGAAAAATCGAAGAATATGATGTCAGTAGCAATGGATACGGCTTTATTAGCTGATCAATCAATATGGGCTGCGAGTAGATCAGTAACTGTCGAATAACCCTTACGGAAACCATGTTGCTCAGAAGCTATTACATTATTCTCGCTATAAAACTTGACCATATAACCATGTATAATTCGCTCTAACATTTTACAACATAAGCAAGTAATACTTACAGGTCTGTAATTGTCTACTAAAGATCTATCACCCTTTTTGAAGATGGGGTGAATGATCGATTGTTTCCAATCTTTTGGATGAGTCGTATCAATAATAGATTGTCGAAATATGTTACAAAGTGGTGTATATATTGAGTCTGCTATTCGACGAAAATATATCGAAGGTAACAAATCAGCACCTTTTGAGTTTGTTTCTTTAAGACGATGCAGTTCAGCTAAAACTTTCTCAGAAGTTATCAAATTAGCTATGTCTAAACTAGGATATGAAACACTAGCATCTCTTATCGTCTCACTGTTCTGAATAGGTTCAGAATACTCGTTTGTAGTCTCTTTGTCCAAGTAAAAATGCCTTGAGAACACCTCAGCAAGGTCGTCTTCAATAACGCTATCAAAATATTGGCCAATTGTTTTATTAGCGTTCCTACTACTATTCACATATAGAAAGAGAGCTTTGGGATCATGTCTACAACTATGAGCTAGACCATTTTCGAATAAAAAGCGCTTATGTCGTTTTAAAGAATTAAAGAAATTTCTCGCCTGCTTATAAACACCACATTCACAAAACCCACCCTTAAAGCATTTAAAACTGAAGTCACGAGCCTTCATCGCAGTAGCCAGCTCAGTATCAAACCAACGAGCGCTTTTCCGACTAGTCTAAGACTTCAAAGGTGAGAATTTTACCATTAGAGAATAAAGCGTCACGCGAAAATGATCCCAGCCCTCGTCAACTCCGACAACAGCCGGATCAGGCCAGCTTACTCTATGCAGATTTGATGTAATAACATTATAGTTCGCCCGAAAGACATTAATCTGACGTTTGTACCGAGCATGATAAAACACCCTCATTTGTATATTTAGCAAAACTTTAACTACACATTGATCAGACAAACCAACAGGAGAATCGTATTGGATACTACTGATTAATTGACTGTTTGTCGATAGGCAAAGATCAAGAAGGGAAGAACTACAACTTGAAAAGCGAGTATGTACATCAACAAATTGAGCAAGACCACAATAAGTAAAACACTCCATAAGGTCACAAGATTCACTATCACAAGTAGGAAGAACCGTATTCGAAGTCCATTCAACATCTGGCATATTCAGATCCCCAATTATCACAGCATCACAATCTCCACGCGTATACAACTCTATCTCTTCAATGAGTTTCTTAGATATTGCCTTAGGAGCACGATACACAAGACCCAGTATGATGGGTGAGCTGTTATCAAACTTCACCTGACACCACAAACTCTCAACTCTATCAATAGACGACTTACTCAAAACACGCACCTTAACTTCGTCTCTCATAAAGAGAGCTACGCCACCACCCCTACCCCCTATCCAATCACTACGGAACAAAGAATAGCCTGGGATGGATACCTCAGCATCGGATACATCACAATTAAGCTAAGATTATTATAATGTAATACCAACTATAATTGGATTAACAGACTCGATCCTAAACTTTAGCTCATCGACTTTCTGTAACAAGCTCCGAACATTACAATAAAATATACTATGACTTTTATTCACACCAGTGTGAGTAGTAATATTATCTCTAGCAATCTGACACACTTCAGATCCCAAATTAGCTAGGCACTTATATGCTATAAGACCTTGCCAAAACCCTCCACATTCACAAGAGACGATACATCTAGTAGGGATCATATATGTTAAAGATCACCTCACAACACAAGTTCTATCAACTCAAAATGATAGTACAAATCTTTGTGAGTACGCATGGGTATATGTTACCAATAGAAATGATACTAAATTCAAATTAGGTACATTTTATCGCTGCACTTTCGCTTCAATTACTTCCATCAGATCTTCAATATTAAGCAACTCGGTAAATGGTCAATCAGTCGTCTTATTGAGAGATTTCTATATGTGTCATGTTGATTGAGACACTTATAAACCGCTCCCTAGTTATGATTCTGAATCTATACTACTAGCTCCACTACAATGCAACTGTAGAACTAAAGGCAACTGCAGACAATGGATCACAGATTATACAGTAACTTCTGTTCAAATTTCAACTAATGACATTAGTAATTTAATATCAAAGCTTAAAGTTTTCACAAGGCAGATGGACCAGGAGTTAAACACTGAATATCAATTGAACTAAATGAGATGATTTCTCCTGTAATGCAATGATATGCACTAAGTCCTTAGAGCTTGGTTCTATCAATTCGTAAGACAAATTACGTTATAACTCTTCGAAAGCTTTCGATAGGGTACCACACGACGGCATAGTGTCTTAACTGTATCACAATGGACTTCATTCATATATTTGTGAGTGGGTCAGGCAATTTCTATCAAATAGATCTTTCAGAGTTTGTATGAGGGTGTGTTTTCATATTGGGTGAATGTTAATTCTGGCGTACCGCAGAGATCAGTCCTTGGCCCACTGTTCTTTATAATCTTTATTAATGATCTGCTACTCCGCTTATCATGCTCTCATCTAGCGTTTGCAGACGATCTAAATATTTGGTCGATCATTAGAAGTCCTGCTGATCGAGTATCGTTACAAAATGATCTAAACTCTCTGATCAAGTGGTGTGATTCTACCGGACTACGGCTGAATGTTGATAAATGTGTCCTCATGCAACTAGGTCGCACTATTGAAACTCTAAGGTACTATATTGGAGATATTGTCTTAAAGGAAGTGTCTCATCATAAAAATTTAGGGATTATTGTCCATCGATCTTGAAAACAAAGTTGAACACCGACTTCTTTCTAGGTAAAGCTACTAGGGCGTTATATTGTATTAAAAATGCATTCCTCAGGTTAAGCTGTCGTATGTTTAAGAGGTTATTCATCTCCATCGTCAGGCCACACTTGGGGTACTGCATTCAGGCTTGTTTTCCTGTCACTAAGCAAGAACTATTAGACCTGGAGTCTATTCTTAGGCGCGGATCGAGGCTCTGTATTGGCTTAAGTGCCATTGACTATTATGTACGTCTAAGTCGTATTGAGATGTTGTCGGTACGTGAGAGGTTCTTATCCTTTGAAATGCTATGCCTATGGCATATGTCGAATGATGCAGTGGGTTATCCCACCGATGTAATCACTAGGCGGTTAGGTCAGTTGCGGAGACTGACCGCATTTCTCTGCATTAATTAAAGTTCGTGATACATCAATTCACGAATGTTGAAATTGTCATGAAAAAAAATGTTGAAATTATCATGTGAAATTTTCCGATACATTTTGTATCGTTAAAAAATACAGTCTTGTATAAATTTGGATTTGGCAGATTAACAAAAGTGTATAGATTCTCAAGGAGAGGAATTAACATGTGGAATTCGTTGCCTGAGGAAGTCGTTGCAGCCTCCAGTTTGAGAACGTTTAAATCACGATGCTACAAATTGATACGTGGACAATGCCGCTATTCAACACTATCACTGGAATACCCTAATTAGCTACGTTGACTGACCATTTGCTTTTCTTCTTTTCGGACTCTGCCTGAATAGCCTTTTGGCTTTGGTATGTATTTTTTTTAAATGAGAGAGATTTATTATTATAATAAACAAAAAATTTTGTTTTTCCGAAAATGAGTACGGGAAAATTCCTATTTGTTACTGTTCTGGTTGTAATACTGCTCGCTCGCCTAAACGCAGTGGCTTACCACGGGATGAGCGTGGACTTCGCAAACTAGCAGATATTGACCGAGCGATTTCGAAGCTGATCTTTCTCTTAAGTTTCACTGCTAAATCACTGTAACTTAAGGGTCCTTTTTGTGCTAGCGTCGATGCAATTGTTTTTACTAACATGCTAGCTTCTTTGCCAAATCCTCCTGCTGTTGAAAAGACTAATCGAACAAATAAACTGTTTTCAATTCTTCCCACTCTTTCACTGTACTTCGATTTTTTCCGGTTTTCGTTGTACTCAAAGGCCGATTCAGGTGCACGAGTAATGTTTGATTGAGCTTGTGTTGAAAATACATTAACGTCGTAGAACGTTCGCTCGAATCGAGAACCGTAAACACCAGAGCATAATATATCTAGCCGTGCACATTGATTGTTCGTTGTCGCTGAGTTTTCAAAGGTAATATTATCGGGAACATTCATTAACTCGTTCAATTCCGACATTGTGGCCAACTAAGCTCAGAGCACTTGCTATTGTATCCCGGACTGCATTATGTCGGATGATCGGTAGTGCTCCATAATTGCATGATAGTGCGTGCGCTAAGGTTATATTCGACCCGCAGTAACACAATCGCTCATCGAGACCTTGATCCAAATTACCATATCGTGCGTTGATTGCATCGGTGAATTCATTGATGGATAGATAAAATATCTCGTATTTTAGCGGTAAGGCACTTAGCCACGATGAGGCACCAAGATGTGCCGCATGTTTGATGGTGTTTTGTAGGGAGGGAGCTAGGTCGGTTAGTATTTTTGATACACGATCTAGATGTGCTTGATGTCGGAATCGCGTAATTTCATGAAGTACTGTGTTTTGCTTTTCGCGTAGACTATCACCTAAAGAGTCTCCATCATAAGTCGATAGAAGCATTCTTGATGATGTTTTCTCAATATGAGCGGTAAATAATGGGTTGGCGATCCCTATTCCTCTTAGCTTGAAAGGGGAGCAGAGTATATTCGACATTTCATTGGTTAGCTTAAATGTAGCCAATTTAAGGAGCAAGTTGGATTTTATGTTATCTTCTAATTCATTCCATACCTTTTCAATGATGTTGCATGCACCCATTATGTGAATCCACTTCGACTGAATTGAATTGACCATTCCTGAATATGCAACGTGCGGATCATTTTAGTTACTACGCACAATCTCTCGATTAAATGGTATATATTGGAATAATAATAACTATACGGAAAAACGGTTTATCTTTAAATAGTGATAACTTTCGCCCTATACCACTTTCAGCTCTGTTAAAAATAAAGGATGTGCTTTTGAAGTTTTTTCGACATATGTACTTGGATTCTGTTCATAACGGCCAATTTAATTTATGACATAATATAAGTACTAAAGTTGTAGTAATAAGTTGTAGCAGAGTACCATAATACGGTACTCTGCTACAATTTATTAATACTATATACCATGTTATTGATGACGTAATGAACATAGTTAGAATTATAGAACTAGATTTTAAAAAATCTTTTGATTAAGTAAATCATAAAAGCTATTAAATAAGCTTAATGTTCAGAATTTTCCGAAATAGCAAATTTCTTGGTTGAGGCCATATTTGTCTGATCGAAGTCAAAGTGTAGTTATTGAGCAAATACACTCAGATTGGAAATTTACGCATCGAGGAGTACCACAAGGAGGATCCTTATCCCCACGTATTTTCAACATGTATTTAAATGATCTAGCACTGAATTCAAACGAATGTAGGTTCGTCAAATACGCTGATGATTAAGTATAGTGATAAGACGTAAGTTTCACGAAGCTGTTTGGTTGTTCAGTTTTAACTATTCGCAGTAATACAATAGTCAGTTGATAGCATATTTATTTAAATATCATGAAGTGTTGTGAACTCGTTCATTATTAAAGGAGAACGCGTGATGAACCGATCATTACCTTGAAAATTAATGCAACCGAGTTACAACGAGTTTCAGCAGTAAGAATTCTTTAAGTCACTATTACATATAATCTATCATGGGATATACACCAAGAATACTCTTAACAGATCCTATTCAAGATTGTTTATTTCGAAACGCCTTGAATATTTAGGCATCAATCCATTGTCATGTCATTCATATAAAAGTCTAATATTGAACATACATATGCCTACCCACTTTTATCAACATGTCGATAAAAGATCGAAAACAACTAAATCGTATATACAAAAAAGCTTTGAAATGCGTTATAAAAACTCCTTTAAACCTAATATTTTTATTTGAAAAAATATTTTATCGCCATGAAAATAATATCACTTTCGCAAAAAGTTTCAAAAATATGCTGGCCTAATCCTTTGATAGTTGAAACTCAAGAGGTTTGGGATTATTTAAAGACAAAGTTACATGGAGGATGCCCATTTATTCTCTTCTACTCGTCCAACACATAAACAAAATCGTCGTCCACACTAACTAGGCACTGAATTTCTCTGCATTAATTAAAGTGCGTGATACATCAATTCTCGAATGTCAAAAGGGCAAACTATCATGTGAAATTTACCTATACATTTGATATCGTTAAAAAAACTTACATTCCAGATTTTTCATGCCCATGAGATCGCTACACTCGCTGGTTGAGCATAATCTCTCGATAAAAGATCATGCATATTAAAGATCGATCACCTAAAAGAGTTTGAGAGATTAATATACACACAAATTACAGCTGCTTAATAAACTACTTACAAATTGGAACTACTTACACAATACAAATTCGACACAGACAATTATACCGAAGAACCAATATCAAACATCATGGTCAAACAGAGGAAGACTACAAAGCGAGCTATTGCAACAAAGTTTGTGGATCATCAGATTCAATGTTCTAGTGAAGATTGTAGTGTGTGGACAAGTGTATCGTTTCCGGAGGAAAAGAAATCTGCGCTATCGAATAAATCATTTTACTGTGGGTACTGCTGCGCATCTTTGCTAATTCATTTGAAGGGCCATTGTGACGAGAAAATATCTACAAATGCTTCGGAAAGGAACACATATTCAAAAAGTTGCATCGATCGGGAAGTACAAAGTTCTGGCGAATCAGATACCTATAAAGATATACCCATTCAAGAGTTTCACGTTCAGAACACTAAAAATACAAATAGCGAAATACCAAGTTCATCCCGTATCTGGAAAAAAGGTCATCCAAATTCACGCGTGATGCAAACGTTGAGTAAGAAATTTGAAGGCAATAGTGCGTCGTCAATATCGGTTGTTAGTGGTGAGCCGTCGGTGTCGCTGGACAATGATGCTTTGAAGGTATCGGACAATTACGAAGTATCGTCTATATCGGTGATTAATGATTATCGCAATGAAATCGGTATAACTGGAGTCACCGATGAACGAGCTTCACACAATGATACAGACGTCGATATAGATAATGTTCACTCAGCTTTCAAGTGTATTTGTTCAAATGAGATGGAACAAGGGCGAGACGCAAGAAGCAAACCGGATGAGGGTGGTGACGGCAGCGATTCTTTCAGCAAAAAAACGTATTTTGATAATAAAAGTCACACAGATCGCAATCATACATTAAATAGGGGCTGTAACATACTTATTTGGGGTTTAGATGAGTCATCAGCCTCAAGTGCACAGGAGCGGCTTGATGATGATATTGCCGGTTTACGTGTGTTCTTTTCTAATTTGCTCGAAAAAGGTGAGGAAGAGGTCGCATCGTCTATTTTAGTAAGGCAGCTCTATAGGTTGGGTAAGAAAAACGATAGATCACGATTGCTAAAGGTTGTGTTAGGATCGGCAGAGCAAGCAAAGTGTCTTTTAGACCGTGGTTATCGACTTAAAGGTAACAAAATACGAATTTTACGTGATCTTTCTCTCGAAGACAGGCAAAAATTGAAGGATATCAAGGCGGAACTTCATTACAGGCTGCAAAACGGTGAATCGAATCTGTGCATTCGAAATTTTCGGGTTGTGAGGTGGCGTCCTGCAGTTCGATGGAGATCGATCAATCTTTCTCTAGACCTTACAACGCCATGATTGGACATCTAGTGGATATATGTTTGGAAAGGAAGTTGCCATCTAATTGTTCAGAGAGAATATGTAATAATGAATGTCCTCTGGTGGTAGGTTACTCCAATATCAGAAGCTTACCTGCTCAATTGTCTGAAGTGCAGCAGTTTATATCTTTTAAAGATTTTGACGTGTTTTGCATTTCTGAGTCATGGCTTCATTATCAAATTAATGATGACCTTATGGCTATCTCTGGGTATCGACTTTTGAGAGCAGATAGAGTTGCAGGTCGTCGTGGCGGGGGTGTTGCTGCTTATATTAAAAACACCTTATCAATTACGAAGATTACTGAATTGTGCGATGATCACTATTCATTCGAGTTATTGTCATTCTGCGTCAATGATACTCATTGTTCAATAGATATCTGCGTCGTATACAGATCACCCTCAGTTCATACACAGTTAGATCTTCTGAAAAATCAGTTAAGATCATTCTGCTCCTCAAATTATTTCTTCCTTATTGGGGATTTTAATCTTCCTCAAGTTAACTGGATTAGTAACAACCGGTATTACTATAATGTCGAAAACTGCGAGCTTGCTGAATTCTTGCTGGCAGAGCTTCTCCTGATCCAACATATTAATCAGCCAACATGTATATCGTCTCAACCAGAGACAATATTAGATCTTGGGTTTACCAAGCGCATTGAAGATGTAATCAGAGTTGATTTCGAGTCTCCTTTAGGAACCAGTGACCATTGTGTGATTTCAGTACAGATTGCTCACACTTTACAACGACGATCTAAGTGCAGTGGCATCGGAAAGCGTAATTGGAATCGAGTAAATGTGGAAGATCTCCAACTCTATAGTCATCAGCTGAACTTCGGATCTGCTGATCTTCCAATTGATGATCATTTATCGTTAGTGACCAGTAACCTCATAACCATTTCGGATACGTTTGCACCAATAAGAAATAGGGCTTACAAGACGACAACGCCATTGTGGTTCGACAATGAGTTGGAGACTACGATAAAGGAAAGAAATCGATTATGGCGAATCTCTCAACGTAACACTGTTACGCACCGTGAGTACAAAACTCTTCGCAATCTATGCAACCAACTAAAACGCTCAAAAAGAAAAACATTTGAAGAGGGTATTGCTTCTGACATTAACAGGTCACCTAAACGTTTTTGGGCATACGTTAGACATCGTCGAATCCTACCTTCTACGATTAATTGTGTACGTTTAGAAAGTGGTGATGTAGTTGACAAGGAGGCTATTGTGGAAGCTCTTGCAAGCAGTTTTGTAGTATCTCCATCCTCGCAATCGAATATTGACCAGATACAGTACCCGCCCAACTTACAATCTAACTTACCAATATCTCCTATTAATGTCATTGAAGTTCAGTCTGAACTCCATAAATTAAATAGTTTTGGCTCTGCAGGACCAGATGGTGTATCCCCTTTTCTTTTGCGTACTCTGTCGCACATTATTGCTCCAAGCCTTACGTCTCTATTTCATCGAAGCTTACAGTATTCGTGGATTCCTGATGATTGGAAAAGGGCAATTGTTGTACCTATTCCAAAGAAACAGTTGGCACTAACTTGTTCAGATTTTAGACCAATTAGTCTTACCAGTGTTATTTCTAAAATTATGGAGAGACTCATTGCGAAGAGAATACGTGAACATCTAAATTTATATCAAATTCTTGATGATTCTCAGCACGGCTTCCGACCTGGTCGCTCGTGCCTAACTAATCTGTTGAATGCTCGCGAACATTGGGTAGCTGCTCTTAGTTCGGGTCTTACAGTTGATATAATATTTCTTGATTTCTCTAAGGCCTTTGATAGAGTTCCACATGCTGGTTTAGATTCACTACTACGTCATTACGGTGTACCTACGACAATTTGCAACTGGATTAAGACATTTCTCGAGGATCGATCATTCGTTGTGCGATTAGATGAAGTTTTGTCAACAGCTCGACGTGTTCATTCGGGTGTTCCTCAGGGCACGGTCCTAGGTCCACTTCTCTTTATCATCTTTTTGAATGACCTACTCCTAAGGTTAAAGTGTCCTCACCTGGCATTTGCTGACGATGTTAAAATATGGGCAACAACCCAAAACGAGGCGGATTGTGAATTTTTACAATGTGACCTTAACCGTATCGGGACTTGGTGTAATAGCACTGGCTTGATACTCAACGCGACAAAATGTGTATGGATCAGATTGGGTAGAGATAAAACTCATTTCGATTACAAAATAAATGGACACTCAATCAAGCGAGTCTCAGAACATCCCGACCTGGGAGTGATAATTCACGAATCGCTAAAGACAAGAGCAAATAGTGATCACGCGCGGTTAAAAGCGATACGTGCCTTATACTGCATAAAAATGACTTTTGCAAAATTATCGCCGCAAATCTTCGCCAAACTTTATTGTGCCCTAGTAAGACCACATCTTGAGTATTGTGTACAGGCAACCTTTCCAACGACCAGGAGTGAGTTGAATAACTTGGAAAGTGTAATGAGACGAGCTTCTCGGATGTGTTGTCAAGGAAGCTTTATTTCAAGATTAAGATGTTTGAACGTTTTATCAGTGAGGTATCGGTATCTTTTTCTTGATCTGATTACACTTTGGAAAATTGTACATTCAGCTGATGGCTTTCCTTTGGGTGTAGTTAGATTTCGAGATAATTCGAGATTGCGAGGCCATTGTAAGATGCTTTTTAAAAAATTACCGGGTAAGCTGCGAAAATTTTACAGACTGTCTGAACGGGCAGTAGATGTTTGGAATAGTTTGCCTGAACCTATCGCTGCCATCACCAATTTCCTCGCTTTCAAAAACAGGGTTCGACGTTGGATATACGTCCAGGCTGATTTGTCACCTTTTCTAACCTACCCATTTGGTTGATCTTTTTTCTGTATTGTGTGATCGGCTTAAAGCCTTATGGCTAAGTCTGAACTTGATAATAATAAATACATGCATCTGATCACGCATCTTTCACATTGGAATTGAATGATCGTTAATTTATTTTTTTATACAATTAAAAATTACAATCATAAAGTTACCCGCAAATGGGCCCTAATATAAACATTAAATTTAAGACTTCATTAAAATCTCAGCTATCCGTAGCGGATCCACGACTAATTATCTCCGAATGGATTTGCTGTCCGTGCTCGAACCGGTGAAATGCAGAGCGGGGGCTGCGAAGACACATAGAAGTTGATACAGTTGATCGGAAATGTTACTGGAAATGATTTTGATGGAATGGTGTAAATTATTGAGATGTGATACAGGGGAGGTCGAGTAAGAAGTACGTGAAGAGAATAAAGAAGTTTGAGATTTATTTAGATTGGGGGAGGAATAGGAAAGAGGAGGTACGAGATGAAAAGCTTTACCGTTAGCATTGTTAGAATGAGAAAGATTAATTGAAGGTTTGTACGTAGTTGAACGAGGAATGTGTGAGATAATAGGTTTAATAATGGGATTATATGATGCGAAGTCAGGTGTTGATGCGAGGGAAACATCTAAAACAGCATTGGTCTGAGTGGTCGTGTGTGATACAGGAGTAGATGAGCAGGATAACTGTAGTAGTCGTACTGATGTACAAAAACCGCAAGTGAAATGTTTACGTTTATACACCGAGTGGTCGGATATTTTAACACGAACAAGTGTCCATATATCGCAATCCTTGGAATCGCATCCAATTTCAAAGCTGGTATAACCATCATTGCATTCCGATGTGGAAGATTCTTGATCAGGAACAGGGATCTGAGATCGCGCTTTTTTAGGCATGACCTTTTATCGATAGATTGAGCTCAATCCGCGAGCGTAGCGAGCGGAACTGACAGGAATAATCTGGAACTGACAGGAATAATCTGGAACTGACAGGAATAATCTGGAACTGACAGGAATAATCTGGAACTGACAGGAATAATCTGGAACTGACAGGAATAATCTGGAACTGACAGGAATAATCTGGAACTGACAGGAATAATCTGGAACTGACAGGAATAATCTGGAACTGACAGGAATAATCTGGAACTGAACAGGAATAATCTGGAACTGACAGGAATAATCTGGAACTGACAGGAATAATCTGGAACTGACAGGAATAATCTGGAACTGACAGGAATAATCTGGAACTGACAGGAATAATCTGGAACTGACAGGAATAATCTGGAATGTATGTTTATAAGAAATCAAATTTTTTTAAGGTATACAAGTTTGGAAGTTGGATGTGATTGTGAAGGCTGTGACGTATGTTTGAGTTAAAATATCAGACTGCTCGCTGTATCAAATTAAACCGCTAACATGTGGTTTTTGTTCATCGGTAAAACTTTTACAGCTATCCTTCTCCTCCGCTTCGGTATCACACACGACTACTCAAACCGATACTGTTTTTGACGTTTACCTCGCATCAACACCTTACTTCGCATTGTATAATCCCACTCTTAAACCTACTCTTACACACACCTCGTTCAACTACATATAAAACTTTCATTCGTCTTCATCATTCTAACAGTGCAAACGGTAATGGTTTTCATCTCGTATCTTCTATTTCTTATTCGTCCCCCATCTAAATACCTTTCATACTTTTTTCTTTTCTTCACGTACTCCTTACTCTACCTCCCCAGTATCACTTCTCAATAATTTACATCCTTCTTCGAAACGATCTCCAGCAACATCACCGATTAACAGATTCAACACTTCACTCCTTAAGCATGATCCAACCTATCTTAATTCTGCATTGATCACCCCTGTCATTTCAACTTCTTCCTGCTCTCCTACATCTACTCCTACCAGCTCTGTCTGTCCACCACTTCTACGTAATCGTTTTCCTTCGCGTGATCGCTGTATTATGTATAATATCTAACTTAAAGCTTCCCGAATCTGTTTCTCCAAAATCTCGCCTCAATGATGAGGTATCTGCTTTCAGGTCTATCCTAGCAATCATTTTTCCTGATTATAATCCACTTCTTTTAAATAATATTGCTACCGTATCTTTTATTTGCTAAAACAAATCTACTAAATCCAATCATCTCAGTTCTCCACTCCTAAAAATCGTTTTCCGACATAGTTCACATACCTCCTCGGTCCTCTCCCAACCTTTTAAACTTCTTACCACTTCATATACTTGTCGTATCTTTCCTGAACGCTTCCATTCTGATATAATCAACTCAATTTAGCTCGTATTAAGAAACATCCACGTAAAACAAACAGCGAGTCATCCCTATCAATTCGTCAAGTCAACGCAAATTTTTACGTCGTACGCAAGAAGCCAACAAGCCGATACCGTCATGTTCCTTATTCTCTACATTACGGAATTATGGCACTGACTCTGACTATCGTGCTTTTCGTCGTATATTTCATCTGGTTGTTCTCTAGTTGAATCAGCTCGTCCAATTTTCTCTCTCACATTTACTATTCTAACCATTACGTTATTGTTGACATTGCTCGTCACCCAACGTCTCCACGTAAAATTAACACTAACAACTGTTACACTTAGTTCGAATTGCTCATATGTAGATTATCAACTCCTTTCCATTTGTGACTTGTGATTGTATATCGTTCAGGATCAGCTGCCCCTCACGTATGTTCTTTAATGACCTTGCAGATCTTCTTTATGACTGTTCATTGTCTTATACTTCGTTTGTTCTCGGTGACTTAACATTCACCTTGATAGTCCGATTGACTCTGATTCTATCACTCTAACTAACCTTTTTCTGATTTTAGCTGTAAATTACTTTTAGCAACCCTCACTCATATTCTCGGCGGTGCTTTCGACATCATTGTTGTTTCCAACTGCTTCAATGACTATACCACCTTGTCAATTACTGATCTTGATTTGTCCGATCATTTCCGTCTCACTCTTACTCTTACTCGTCCTGATTTTCCTTATCCGCCTTAAACACTAACTAGTTCAAGTCAACCCTTGAAACTTCTCGATATCCCTAATTTCTGCACAGCCTTACTCAATTCCGTACTCTTTTCACTTCCACTTAACTATCTTTCTCTTGATGATCTCTGAATTCTGTTTGATTCTGAATTTACGACTATCCTCAATCACCTCCTGCCTAGTCGACCCCGACGTCTAATGCGTACTAAACATACTCTCTTTTGAGATTACGTTTAAGTCCTCGTTTTAGTCATCTTCCTTAAACTCAATTCTTTCACGATCATCTACCACTTGTAACATAAATCCTGATGAATTTTCTTCTTATCTACAATCTAAGCTATCTAATTTAATTTTCCTTCTACTCATATGTCCATTGTATCCTTTTTCTCTTTAAATACTTACCTCCAAGAGCTATTCCACGTATCATCCTTCGTCGCCCTTGGAGAAATCTTGACATCCCCCTTCTCCGCTCCGACTTGCTTAAATCGTCTCTATCTTTTCACACAATAACATCATCCTCTCCTCACGATCTTGCCTTTCTTTTCGACTTTAAATTCACATTCATTCTCGATCTGCTTTTGCCGTTTCAGCCTCACCCTCACCTTCGCTTGCACCGTGCCCCGTGGTTTGACATCCAATGCCTACTCTCAAAGCTTCGACTCCGCCATGCTTTGAGAGACTATAACCGCTCTCTCAGACGTGATATCCGTTCGCTCACTCCGACTCTCCGTGATTCTTATCTTGCTCTTCGCCAGTCTCATCTTTACTATTACGTATAAAATGCAACTTCTTCTGGACACATAAAATCAACACTTCATTAAACTCTAAGTCTCGCTGGCATACTTTTAACCTAATCTTTTCTCGTGCCTCTCCGTCTTTCAACATCAATCTCCATGATTATTCGTCATTTCTTCATACCAAAGTATCCACGTTGCTCTCTCACAACCTCGTAAATCTGAGGTCGTATCTTTCCATCACACTGGAAATCCGCCATCGTTCGTCCCATCTTTAAAAAACTGCTCGATTCATCACTTCCTTTTAGTTATCGCCCTATTTCACTCATCCATACTCTTTCAAAGCTCTCAGAGCGCCTTATCTTAATACAGATCAACGTTTATCTATCTTCATCTAATCTGTACCCTCCTTACCAATCCGCTTTCCGCTCTAATCACTCCACAGAAATCGCATGCATGAAAGTTTACAACGATCTACTTATTTCTCGTGACAAGGCTCTATATAGTGTTCTTATCTCCCTCGACCTCTCATCCACTTTCGACACCGTCGACCACTCCATCCTCCTTTCTCGCCTTCGTTTTGATTACATATTTTCTTTCTCCTCCATAGCATGGTTCGCCACATATCTATCCGACCCCCTTTTCGAGTCTGTTCAAATTCAGTACCCTCCTTACCAATCCGCTTTCCGCTCTAATCACTCCACAGAAATCGCATGTATGAAAGTTTACAACGATCTACTCATTTCTCGTGACAAGGCTCTATATAGTGTTCTCATCTCCCTCGACGCACGAAAACTCGCGAGAGTTTTTGAATTTGACTCCCCCGTTGCACCTTATCAATCGAATGCTCCCAATTACGAACTTATGGGGGCATTGTTACGACTTCTCTTTGTAATATAGCTTAACAGTTTGCGAACTATTTTTCTCTTAATATCTGTTATCGATCTCAGATCATTTTTGTCATTTTGCGAACATTGATATATCAACTTGAGAAGCTTTAGCTGTTGTTGAAGTCTCAAGAAGAATATTTTGAAATAATTAAAATATATTCATGGGAACGCTACTACAGGTCATGATGATATTTCTCGATAATAATGCATGAATTGGCTTCTGTAATACATGTCCCACTAGCTACCATATTTAAATCCTCCTTAAATGCAGGCTACCTTTCAACCGATTAAACTAGATATATCATAGTAAAATTTTCAAGAAAGAAGACAGGTCGCTAGTATTCAATTATCGTCCTACTAGCATCACGTCTGTGGTTTGTAAGTTATTAGAAAGATTTATTCTTTGACGGATCAACTTCTTTCTTGAATCGAATAATGCTCTTAACTTTAGCCAAAATATATTTAGACGGAATCACTCACTAATCTTGTAGAAAAAGGGCTAAATCGTTAGCATCATTAAGACAAGACATGCATATGGATGTGATCTTTATCGACTTGTCAAAGGCATTTGACAGAGTTATTCAGTTCCTTGTTAATAAGTTATATAGCGTCGGAATTAGGGTCAAATTATTAAACTGTCTACTATGTTTCCTTATTAATCGCTTGTGTGCTGTGCGTATTTTTCAATATTTATTTAAGTACGCTTTGTTTTCAACGGTTGTCCCTCAGGGTTCCGTCATTAGCGCGACGATTTAACACACTTATCTGATTTAACATCTGAGTGCGTTATGTACGCCGATAATTTAAATATATTTCGAGGAATTGATGATCACTTAAATGCTAAAGTATTACAACTTGATCTTTAATATATATAAATTCTCAAGAGCTTTTGATTTTACACAGTTAAATGCAGCCATATGCGCATTGGTTCGCTAATTATTTTCGCATCATATCATATAGATATCATAAATATCATCTCAACTGACAAATTTAATGATTTGAGATAGTCTATGGTCAAACTCAACATGAGTCAACATGTTGCTAAAGCCTCTTCTTCCTGTCGTCGTACTATCGGCCTCATTAACCATTCATTCAGAATCTTAGTTGGTCGTAGCTTTTAAATACTCTATTACACGAAATACTCTATTACACGCTTATAGAGTCCCATATTATTTACCACTGTAGCCTTACCACTTTTACAAAAAAACTTATCGACTTATGATTAAGTGCTTAGATTTGCAACAAAGTTCGTTTCTGCTCTGTTAAAAGTCTTTTATTTGATCTTAAACTCAGGACCTTTGGATTTCACCGATCCATAAAATACCGGTCATAGTTGAAATGATGTTGGAGAGGAAAGCCCTCATGTCTTCGTATCACCCTCTCAATCACTTATTTAGCCTCTGTAATTCCAAAAAAGATACGAGTACACATATTGATGCTCAAACATCGCCGAAAGCTACATCGATACCACCAGGATATTAGAGACCGTGTAGTGAATCATTGGAATAGACTACCATCTGCTGCCATTGACAGTTAAAGCAACAACGCTTTCCATCGAGCATTGAATTCGCACTTTTAAGTTGCAGCAATTAACACCTGATTGTTACCTTTTTATCTTTTTTCTGTTTGTTTTTATATTTGGTGTGCAGCCCAACAAGCAGTCACTTACCGGCTGATATATAAAAATATATATTTAATAATATATTTTATAATATTTAAAACAATATTCAAAAAATATTTAATATTTTATAAAATATATTTAATATTCACAGCATTAACTGATATTATTTCAATAATATTTTTTTGAAATAAATATTTTTTAATCAAAGAAAAAAGAATAAAAAATTATAATTATAATTAATACTTTTATTGTATTTTTTAAATTTTTCCATAAATTTATTAAAAAATAATATAATGCGAATGTAAAGTTATGTTTAATCCGTTTAAAATTGATTCTGATAGAATCTAATATTCGTATTTCTATCAAATATTTCTATTCAATCAAAAATGGACGAATTTATTTGCTTCAATTATTTATTTGGCAAATATTTAATTTTCATTTAGCCAAAACGATTATGTGCTTTGGGATATTTATCTAAAATGTAATCGAGTGTTCGATAAAACTTAAGCAAATGCTTCCGACATACCATTTTTTAAACGGGATATGTTCATCTTTTATGAAGATGAACATTTATATGTAGGTTATTTATAATAAATCTCTAAGAGTATAAATCCATCGATCTTGGTATGTAAGAAATGACGAAAATAATTGATGATAAGTTATACATAAGAAACATAAACTATTAACAACTCCTTTATTTAGTGATTTGATCAACTTAAGATTTACACACCCGGGTATCATTCGTGTTTAATGTACAAATTTAAATTTTATTTCATTTAAATGTACATATTGAATGTTATATAATATTTTGTTTTAAAAATATCAACTTTTAATTATCTTTTTACACGTTTGTCTGAAAAAAATAAATCGATTTCAGTAACTTATATTTTTGTTCATATTTTTACGAACAAGATTATCTTAACTAGATTTTTCCGCCTTTTTAAAATAAAAATTTAATTTAATTTTTATACAAAAAGCGAATATTTATTTATCGAAAATTAGATTTTTTAACAAAACTAGATTAGTAATGGTGTGCTTGATGCCTTTTAGATGATTCTATTTCTGAATTTGGAACATAAAAAGTTGCTGATGTTTCCTTCATTAACTACTCTAAGTCAATGATTGTTATCATTGATTTTTAAAATAGAAAAAAACATTTGGATAATTGAATTTTAGCGTATTGGATAATTGTACATATACTAAAAGAGAGCTTATAATCTTTATTTTAGCAATATAAAGGAACAAAGTTGTAATGCTAATTAATACAATATTAAAAAATACTGTCATTCTTCTCAGCTAGCTTAAATAGTTTTTTTTATATCATAATCTCTCAGATATGTAATCGTTAACGTGCTGAGAGACGTTCTGCTACATGAACATCAAAAGTGTGAACGTCTTCGAATTGCCTTGAATTTGTTGACTACATTCCTCCTGAACATTATGGGTGTTATCACTGGCTGCTTGCAATAATAACCTTTCGGGTCTTGCAATAGTTTATTATTTGAAATTGTGACAACTTTCACATTTTTTGAAATTCGACTGTAGTAAGGATTCGAAATTACAGTCCTCTTTTTTGATGACTTTGTCATCGTACATATATACTATGTCGCTCGTCGTCCGGTCCTATATTTTGGGTGTTAGCCAAGATGGTATATCATGGTATATCATTAAGATTTCTCAAACTTCGTTTGCATCCGAATAACCGATCATAAGGAATTGTGTTTGGACCAGTTGATAGCTGGTTCATTACATCATCTTTAGTTTGATCCAAGACGTATTCAAGCGCAAACGTGGAAGATTCTGCGAGAATAATGACCTTATTATCGATTCCCAATTGATGCTGTTGTAACGCTTAATGAATCTATGATCTTGCGGATGGTATGTACTCGAATATCTATTCGCAGTGACGTTCGATAACAAAAATTGCTGTGGTTCTTCTGACATAAAACACTTCCCCAATCACTGTGTATGTACGCTGGAGGGTCACAATATACAGTATAGGGCTTTGAAACATTTGATTATAGTCGTAGTCGATATGTCTTTACATGGAAAAAGGAGGGTATCCGGACTATAAAATATTTTGAAAAATCATCTGAAATCAAATTAAGTAAACAAATCTTGGGTAGCAATTAAGAATTAAGTGTATTCCTTCATCTTGATGTAGTTGTATTGATGAAGAATTGCTAATGGGATCAATTGCTATCTGGATAAATTTGTTCGCTTATTGAATAAAAATTATTGGAGCTAAATACACATAAATCATCAATATATCGAAACATATATTTCATATCTTTATATAATTTAGATTTATTTTTTACACAGTTATGAACAAATTAAACAGTTATATGAACAAATCAGATCATATAACTGAGTCTACGTATATTAAATTGTTTATAAATTAAACAAAAAATAATATGTAATTATGCATAATTTTATAATTTAATATAAGATTTCATATATCTTATATCAATTTAAAATTAAAATTTTAAATCAAAGTCAATTTGTATGAATTGACTAATAAATAACAGACGATGTATCAGAATAAGAAGTTGAGGTCAGCAGAAGGAATTGCTATTTAATGAGGTTTTCCCCTATTTCTCGACCCAACATAGCAAAGGGGCCAAACACGTGCAAATGATTTATTTCCACTGATGAAATTTGATTATATAGTATCTTATTCTAATACAAAGTATATTATTTATTATCCGTCCATAAACATTTTCCACTAATTATTTTAAATTTATTTTTAATATTATTGTATTGATTTATATATTTTACTATTTTCTGCTTGATGTTATTTTTATAGTAACCTAGTTTAAAATATGTATCTATTAAATTATTTAAATGATTTTGAAGAAAGATAATATCGTTACAAATTGTTGCAATTCTTAAAATTTCATTATTTAATGTATTATATTAAATATTATATGGTATGCATGAATGCTTATGCAAAAATATGTTTCTTGTAAATTTAAATATGTCATCTTAACGATATAAATTAATAGTAGTTTTAGTTAATGTTAATTTAATGTTAATATCTAGATATATACCTTTTATATCTTCAATATCATTTTTATTAAGAAAAAGGCTTTCTGGATAAATTTGTTCACAAATTGAATAAAAATTATAAAGAATAAAAATTGATTTAATTAATAAATAATAAAAAGTATTATTTGATTAATAAAAATAAATGTAGTGTCATTTAATTTGAGATAACAGCAAACTATATTAAATTGTGGATGATTATGAAGGCTACCTGGATAAATTTGTGCACTTATTGATTAAAAATTATTAGAGTTAAATACACATATATCATCAATGTATCGAAACATATATTTAATATCTTTATATAATTTAGATTTATTTTTTACACAGTTATGAACAAATTCATATTCTATAAAGCTTAAAAACAAGTCAGCTATAATTGGGCTACTATTACCATCCATTGGAACACCTTTAACTTGTCTAAATATAGATGTCCCTATTTTTAAATAATTTTGATTTATCAAAATATTTAAGGATTCTATTAATTCAATTTTATCAATATATTTATATTTACTTGATGGTTTAATTTTCGTTAGATCGGCGTAATAATTATTATAACATATATATGTATATCTTTTTCCGAATATAAGATTAATTAATTTTACTAACGCTTCTTTAATATCTACTAAACCTAGATTTGTATAAAGAGTACTAAAATCGTATGTATTTATATTTTGAAAATTTATTCCTTTTGTCTGTTCTAAAAATTCTTTTGTAGAATTAATACTGAAATAGTGTTTTATACCAGTATTAATTTCGATTACCTTGCAATATTTTTTAAAGTGTGCTTTAATTACTTTAAGTATTTTATTTATATAGACAGAAAGTGGTTTTAATGTACATTTTAACGCACTACATATGAACCTTGATTTTATTGGATTTTTATGTAATTTTGGATTCCAATATAATATAGGTATAGTTTTATTATCTGTTTCAACCTTTATACCTTTTTTATCCATTATAGAACAGTGACTTGTAATAATTGTTTCAAAACTCAACTCACTACGTTTATATGTTGGATTTACATTTAAATCATTAGAATTGAACCTCTTTCATTAGTATATCATAATAAAGCTTTTTGCATATGAAGACAAAGTTATTACTAGCTTTATCAATAGTTGTTATTATATAGTTATCTTTTAATTTAGTAAGTTCTGTATACATGTCTTTATTAATTTTATCTTTCCTTTTGAAATTGTTTGTTATTTTTATTTTATTTTTAATTTTATCAAATATATAAAAACCAAAAAGAGCATTTTATTCAGACGATGATCCAGCGACGAAATATTACATCATCTCTATGATGTAATATGCACTTACTAAGAACTTACTATAGTAAGTTCTGTATACATATCTTTATTAATTTGATCTTTCCTTTTATAATTATTTGTTATTTTTATTTTCCTTTTAATTTTAAAAAGAAAATATCTTTCCAAATTTTAATCTTAGATGTATTCTGATAAGTAATAAATTTGAATTAAAGTTAATTAACAAATATTTCGTTTTTAAATTAAAAATTTTGTCTTATTTAATGTTGATATCAAAATTCTTCGCTTATACAAATTATATTAAATAGTTGTCTTCCTTTTCAAGTTAATGTGTATTGAATTTTATATTTTAATAGAATCATATAAAAATAATATCTTTGTTTTCTTAAAAAAGAATTGTCATACAGCAAAAAAAGAAACTATTTTAAAGTATATTTTTTATTTTAATCTACTATAACATATATAATATTGTACATTTAAAAATTAATATAATATATAATATTGTACATTAAAACATATTACATTAAAAAATTTAATACAATAAATTTAATATGAATTTAAGGATGTCAAAGCACTCAAAAATATGTTCGCAATTATATTTTATATTTTAAAAGTTTTTGAAAAGCTCATGTTTAGATTAATTAGAAATTTAATAAAATAATAATCAAAATTTTGAATTTGTATCTAAATTATATTTAATGTATTTAATATATATTGTATGAATTATATTTCCTTAAGCGTCTTGTTACCAGTATATAAGCATCACATCACTCCAATTTTTACATTTGTTTTGAGCAGTAAATTTTCTTATGGTTTTTAATGCAATCCTATTAATCATGACATTGAAGTGCACATTGAGCCATTTTCTTATACTTCGTAAGACTTGCATTCAATTGTTTGAAACTTGTTTTAAAAAAGGCTACCAAACTATGGCTTTCGAAGCTATCCATAATTTTATTTATTGAAAATACGTAGTATATTTCCGGGATGACTTGAGAATATAATACATAGGTGTAGGTAGTAATTTACATTCTAATTCAAAATATTAAAATTAATTTAATGTTTTCAAGCCTTGATAATATTGTTTTCAAACTCTTTCAATTTGCAATTTTAAAGATGATCATTGATGGTCAAGAAGGGTTTTATCAAAGTTTTTTTGTCAACAAATGCTCTCGTTTGTTTTTACTATTAATTGTATGTTTAACTGTATGTCTATGAAGATATTATTATGCCCAATCACCTCTCGACATGGGTAAAAATTAAAGAAATTACTAGAAACTGGGCGGACGCGTGCATTTAAGAGAGAATTTCTCAACAAGTCTTATTTGTAAGAGCATTTATCTCAATTTGATATTACTACTGTTAAGCTGGAAATCTGTTTTAAGTTCACTGTCTGTGTGATCGTTTAAACGTCTCGTTAGTGTCAATTACGTAGGAGTAATTATCTTTACACAGAGTCGAATATTTACCACTTTACCCCTTGACATAAATACGACATTATACAGTGAATAATGATATTAAATGAGCTAACTGAGTATTTTAAATTATTTATAAATTAAAAGCAATGCTAAATAAAATTCAAATAATTAAATAATAAATAATTATAAATGATTTTATAAAATTAATATTCATATCAAGTTAAAATTGAAATTTGAAATAAAAGTTAATTTTTATGAATTGACTAATAACAAACATTTTCAACTGACTTAACAGTTCAGATTTGATAACGGAGTTTACGTATTTTAAATTATTTATAAATTAAAAGCATTGCTAAATAAAATTCAAATAATTAAAAAATATATAATTAGATATGATTTTATACAAATTATATTTTTTATAACGATAAAATTTATGAAATTTTAAAATAAAAGTCAAATTTTATGAATTGACTAGTAAAGTCTATTTTATGTGTAAAATCAGTCATGAGAAACACTACAGCTTGTAATAAAACAAGTATTAGGGAGAACCGTCGCGTTAATCGTCAATTTTTTCGAAAAATACTTTGATGATTATTAATTATAATTAAAAAGATTTTATAGAATTCATAAATTAACCTAATGTACTTTAAGAATATAAAATTATGACTGGAAAAGTTATTCAATTTGATTTAAATTGCATATCGCTTCAAAACATTATTTATTGCTAATCAGATCAGCTAACAAAGTTTATGTACTTGATACTGTTTATAAAGTTAAAAATAATGTTAAATAAAATTTAAATAATAAATAATTAAATAAGAAAAAAATATAATAAATAATTAATAATTGTTATATATTAATAATTGTTATATATAATTGTTAATAATATTTTATATAATTTATGTAAAGTTAGAATTTAAAATAAAAGTCATTTTTTATGAATTGACTAATAAATAATATGCGATGCATCAGAATTAAGACTAGAGGTCGTCTGTAGAAACTACTATGTTATCAAAAATATAAATAGAAATATTTGTTATAAATAATAAAATAAGAAAAAATTATAATAAATAATTAATAATTGTTATATAATATTTTATATAATTTGTGTAAAGTTAAAATGTGAAATTTACAATTTTAAATAAAAGTCAATTTTTATGAATTAACTTATAAATAACTAGTTTATAACTAGTCAATTTCGTGTAACTTGTTAATTACGTGAAATTTTGAAAGATAATTTTCTAAAGTCACTATTGTTAGGTCGTCAGAAGTGATTTCGATGCACTTTTTCAGTCACTTACGTATTTCATGAATATTATCATTTCGATTATCTATTCATTTAATATTAAAATTTATAGAATGAATAATTGCATACACGAGCGAGTATCATCATTTGGTCGGCTTCATCAATTATCCTCGTGTGAATTCTTTAATCCTAGATGCAGCACTGTACACTACAATCAGCGTAGGTGGACATCATCAGCAGTTTGCCTACGCCTACATTTCGTGTTTCAGTCCTTTAATGATCTGCTGAAGGCAGCAGAGGAAAATTTCAGCAGATCATTAAAGGACCGAAACACGAAAGGTTGGCGTAGGCTCACTGCTGATGAGGTTTACCTACGCTGATTGTAGTGTACAGTGCTGCATCTAGGATTAAAGAATTCACACGAGGATAATTTATGAAGCCGACCAAATGATTAAAATTTATTACTGAATTGCATCACATCGAATCAAGTAATTTATACTGATTAGGTATTTGAAATATTAATTGTTTGGTAATTTCTTAAACTGAGGATAAATTTCCAACATTTCTCGTGCTGTCTTGATAACTTCATGCCGGGCCGACGTAGATACGGAAATATCACGCTACTAAATAACAAAATATTCAAATATTCTATTAGAACAAATATATATTTAATATAATTAATATTACAATTTAATATAATTTATATCATAAATATTATTTTTATTATAATATATTATAATTTATAATTATATATAATTATATATAATTCATATATTTATGATATTAATATGAAATTAGATACTTTGTAAATATAAAATTTAGATTTGAACAAATATCATTAGCCTTAACGATTAGTTTTATTTATTCATTTGAAAACTTGATAATCTGCAATATTATGACGTCTAAATATTTGTCTCTATTTATAGTTTCCGTAATTTTGTAAAATTTTAACTAACACTTTTCTAAGTCGAACATTTCGAAAATTATTTTTCTTCGTTGCAGACATTGAAAACTTACTGAATTCACTAAAGTCTGCAAGTGCCTGTAAGTAATGATATAGTATGTATTTTAATGTAGAATATATAATTTAGCTACCGAGTGTAAAGTTGAAAAAGAAAAAATAAACTCCAGCATCCAGGCCTTAGAGAGTAATCTTTTTGAGTCGGTTCGAAATGTTTACGAAAGCTTTTTCAACTCACTAACTTCATCAAATGCAAAGGCCAGATCCATAGCTGCCTCAAAGGTATAAAAATAATTCATAATTTTGATCATACGCTTACGACAGGGTTTTCTATCTAATTTTAATGTGCGTTTGCAATTATTTCAAATTAAATGTTAACCATTTTGACACAATATTTTATAAAATGTTTTATTTAATTTAAATGTATAACTTATCCAATAAATTTAAATAACTATAACTTTATTATTAATTATTTTAATTCATTTAAACATTTATATTTTACCGTTACATTTTATTCGAAAAAATACACTGCAAAAGGTATAAAAATCTTCTTACCAGATAACATAGCATTTAGAATAATCACGATTCTTTATTTTTAAAATTGTAATATTTTTTGGGAACCATTACTATCACCAACTTATTTTAACTGCTGAAATAAGAAATTCAATTGCTGTTTGAATTATGATGTTTTACCATGTTCAAAAATCATGATCTTTGCAAATTACTGCATCTTGTGTGGTCACAAGGATGATCAAAGAATGCTAGTTACTGTAGTCATAACATCACAAGTTTTGGCTATAATTGATGCATTATCTCCGTTGAGTTAATGAAAAGCAACTTTACATACGACATTTATGACATATTTATTGGTTCGTCTAAAATAATGTCTAAATTATGCTCAATTTTATTTAAACCTGAGCATAAAATTGAAGTTATGGTAGATACGTTTAATTAACGTATAGTCTCACGTCAATTCATTTAAAATGTTGAATCAATAACATTAATTAATTATTAAATAATTAAATTTTTAATTTACAGCTTATATTTGGTTCTGTATCGATATTTCAAATTCCCTATATTTCGAATTTATTATTTATTTTTAGCCCCTAAAATTAAAAAAAGAAAAATGTAAATAATATATTCAATATTTAAATATTCAATATTTTATAATATACGTAGATTTATTTATAAAATAAAAATCAGACATTTAATTTAATGAATTTTTAATGATTTTAAAAGAGAAATTATATCAAGACGTTTTTATCTTTTTTTTGTTGCAACCACAATACTTATTAGCGCTACTTGTAAAATAAAAATCAGACATTTAATAAATTTTTTAATGTGAATATGACGAACATATTGTTGTCTTACTAAATAATTCCTAAATAACTTATTTTACTTCTAAGATTAATGATACATATTTTAATTCTTTATATTTTAATAATTCTCCATTAAATCTTGTATTAACATACAAAATCGTGATATATCATCACTTTTATTCGCTTCTCAGCTAAATTCTAAGTCGTTTTAGATAATGTTTTAAGATGCTCTAAAAATATTAAAATGTAGCATTTCATTTATAAAAATGCTAAAATATTTAAATTTAAAATCCTATATAGCTCATTGAAAATCCAAGTCATTTGAGATTTTAATAAAATCACAAATGAAATATTTTTCAAATAAACTTATGTTATATAACATTAATAGCTCATATAATATTGGTAGGCTACCGTTGCTGCTTTTACGGCTGCATATGGATATACTCATCCTAGAATCATTAAGCTAAGGAAGCGATCCGACGGTTTTGGATTTAATGTCATGGGAGGTAAAGAACAACGGAGTCCAATTTTAGTATCAAAAATCGTGCCCGGAGGTGCTGCTGCAGATCAGGGTCAACTGAAACGTGGAGACCAGTTGCTATCAGTAAATGGTATAGTAAGTTATTTATTCAAAAAGTCCGCAGTTTGTAATTATTCCAATTTAAGAATATTGAACACGAATACCACGAAACCGCTGTTGAAGTTTTAAAAAATGCCGGACAAGGTATTAGAGTAAATTTTCTTCTGTAGTTTTTATTTCCTTTAATTTGACGTTACATTTGACTTTAAATTTAAAATATAATTTCCGTTCGAACAAATGGATTCAATCTATGTCGTGAGAATTTAATAAATAAATCCAATTCATTGGATTCAATTAATTTAATGAGAATGCACAGTCAAAAAGTTTTATGATTGCCAATCTGATATGATTGCCAATCTGATATGATTGTCAATCTGATATGATTGCCAATCTGATATGATTGCCAATCTGATATGATTGCCAATCTGATATGATTGCCAATCTGATATGATTGCCAATCTGATATGATTGCCAATCTGATATGATTGCTAATCTGATATGATTGCCAATCTGATATGATTGCCAATCTGATTCGATTGCCAATCTGATTTGATTGCCAATCTGATATGATTACCAATCTGATATGATTGCCAATCTGATATGATTGCCAATCTGATATGATTGCCAATCTGATATGATTGCCAATCTGATATGATTGACTATCTGATATGATTACCAATCTGATATGATTGCCAATCTGATTCGATTGCCAATCTGATTCGATTGCCAATCTGATTCGATTGCCAATCTGATTCGATTGCCAATCTGATATGATTGTCAATCTGATATGATTGCTAATCTGATATGATTGCCAATCTGATATGATTGCCAATCTGACATGATTGTCAATAGGATATGATTACTAATCTGATATGATTGCCAATCTGATTCGATTGTTAATCTGATTCGATTGCTAATCTGATTCGATTGTCAATCTAATATGATTGTTAATCTGATATGATTGCTAATCTGATATGATTGCTAATCAGATATGATTGCTAATCAGATATGATGGCCAATCTGATATGATTGCCAATCTGATATGATTGCCAATCTGATATGATTGCCAATCTGATATGATTGCCAATCTGATATGATTGCCAATCTGATATGATTGCCAATCTGATATGATTGCCAATCTGATATGATTGCCAATCTGATATGATTGCCAATCTGATATGATTGCCAATCTGATATGATTGCCAATCTGATATGATTGCCAATCTGATATGATTGCCAATCTGATATGATTGCCAATCTGATATGATTGCCAATCTGATATGATTTTATATGATCTGATATAATTGGCGATCTGATATAATTGCCAATCTGATATGATTTTATATGATCTGATATAATTGGCGATCTGATATAATTGCCAATCTGATATGATTTTATATGATCTGATATAATTGGCGATCTGATATAATTGCTAATCTGATATGATTTCCAATCTGATATGATTACCAATCTGATACGATTGCCAATCTGATATGATTGCCAATCTGATGCGATTGCCAATCTGATATGATTGCCAATCTGACATGATTGTCAATCGGATATGATTGCCAATTTGATATGATTGCCAATCTGATTCGATTGTTTATCTGATTCGATTGCCAATCTGATTTGATTGTCAATCTAATATGATTGTTAATCTGATATGATTGCTAATCTGATATGATTGCTAATCAGATATGATGGCCAATCTGATATGATTGCCAATCTGATATGATTGCCAATCTGATATGATTACCAATCTGATACGATTGCCAATCTGATATGATTGTTAATCCGATATGATTGTCAATCTGATATTATTGCCGATTTGATACGATTGCCAATATGATATGATTGCCAATATGATATGATTTTATATGATCTGATATAATCGGCGATCTGATATGATTGCCAATCTGATATAATTGTCGATCAGATATAGTTGACGATCTTGTATAATCAACGATCTGATAAATTGTCGATCTGACATAATTGGTGATCTAATATAGTTGACGATCTGATATAATTGATGATCTGGTAAATTCGGCGATCTGAGATAATTGGAGATATGAAATAATTGGTGATGTAATATAATTAACGATCTGAAATGATTTGTAAATCTGATATAATTTTCGATCTGTTATAATCGGCGATAAGATTTAATTGGAGATTAGAATTAATTTGAGATTTGATTCAATTGAAGATTAAATTTAATTGTATATTAGAATTAATCGAAGATTAAATTTAATTGTATGACAAATTTAATTGTATATTAGATTTAATTGGATATTATATTTAATTGGCGACAACATTTAATTCGTGACCACATTCAACTGACGATCATATTTAAATTAGTAATCATATTTTATTGGCGTTCAGATTTGATTGGCGATGAGATTTAATTTGCAAGCAGATATATTTAATTTGCAATAGCAAATTAAATATTTGCAATAGCAAACAATGATCTGTCAGAAAGCAACTATCAAGTTAGTCAGGAAAACTATATCTAAGCATTCGCAGGAATAATGAGCGATCAGCCGACATTTTTTATTCTCTTGGGGAAAAACAAGTCCACTGTGTGATAATGTTGATGACACCTTCCTTTCAGTATACTCTTGTAGTAGTCGTATCATTGTGATGCATGCATTGTACGTCCAGGAAGGAAATAACACAATTTTGTTCAACACATTTGCCTTTTGTAATTCTTGTATCTAAGTCGTTTAACATATCCAACACATTCTCTTGTGAATGATGTAGTCCGTTGATACACATAAACACGTCATCCACATATATACACCAGTATATTAGTCCTTTTATGCACGAATATACATTTGCTTCCACCTTTCTCATAAAGATGTATGCTAGAGTCGGCCCTAATTGGGCGCCCATCGCGACATCATCGATTTGTACATAAAATTTTTTGTCAAATGAGAAGGTGGATTCATTTGTGCATATATGGAGATATTTACATTCGTTGAGTGTTTACGTTCAACAAACACATTTCTTGTTTAGAAGAAGCGTGGAACATCAATCGTCTCGTTAACTAGGACATTTGTGAACAGATCCTTAACTTCAGCGGTGAAAAAACATCTCGTGTAACTATGTTCTTTAGTAATGTCACAAAATCGTAGCCGTTTTTGATAGTTGAATGTGACAGACTTATCACGTCCCTAAAACATTGGTTTATTACTTTTACCAGCCGATGAACGTAGAATTTGTAACAACCAATGACAGGTCTTACACACCTTTCCGCTTTATAGGTCTTTGGCAACAGAAACACGAACCAAGCAGCGCTATGTTTCGAGCGAACTTTCCAATTGTCAGAGAATGGAATTGATCCTCGACGTTTTAGTTGGAAAAGAGTCGCATTAAGTCGCGGTTTAGTTGAAAGAGAGTCGAAAATCTGTAACAATAAAATTTTACGTTGACTTCTCTCGATTTGTTATTTTTACAAACAATAAAGTCTGCTTACACAATGGTTCTAATACTGAGATTAGTGTGTTTTTTCAAACACGAAAAAATATACAATTTCTAATTGAGCAATAAGGAACACAGTCTCAGTTTTGAAATTTAAAAAAGCTGACGGTTCTGACTCAAAATGTCGTGATAAACATTACACAATCTTATGAAACGTTTAAATATTGTGGTAAACTTATGTTTAAGTCAATTATGCTAAAAGGGTCAATTCCGCATTCAATGAATGAAACTATAATAAAAGTTATCTAAATGCAATAAACGACACACTTGCATAGAATTCATAGCAATGAATCCAATCTTCTTCTTATTCTTCGCCTTTTCCTGGCAGGCCAGGGTCGGCGGCTTTGATAAGTCTTCTCCATACTTCTCGGTTTTGTGCTAGAGCTGGCGCTAGGTCACATGTATTCAGATCTTCATGGATTGTATCCATCCATCTTTTCTTAGGGCGGCCACGAGGTTGTACACCTTGAACGATTGGCTCGGCTCGGCATACTGCTCTTTTGTCAGCCTGTGTCCGAACCATCGTAGTCGATGTTCCATCGCCTTGAGGTTTATTTGCGTTACACCGAAAAAATGGCGGATGTTGGTATTCGGAATCCTATCTAGGCGTGTTACTCCATAGGACCAGCGCAGCATATTCATCTCCATGGTGTGCAATTTTCTTTTGGCGTCTGAATTTGATGGCCAACATTCTGTGGCTACAATGCAACCGGTCTCACAACTGTTTTGTAGATTTTGGCTTTAAGCTTTAGTGGCATTCGTCGGTCACATAATATTCCTGAAAGGCTTCGCCATTTTAGCCAAGCTGCGTTAAGGCGCCCCTTTACATCTTTATTTATAGTACCATCCGATGAGAGGTAGGACCCCAGGTATTTGAAGGTAGTACACTTTTCGAGTGGCTGCCCGTTGATCTCGATGGAGTCAGGTGTTTGATATCCCAACTCAAGATACGCAATTTTACCAATGTTCAGCCGCAGCCCGTACTGTGATAGGCGATCAGACCAGTTTTGGACTTGCTGTTTCAGGTTTTCGCGTGTTTGGGTAGCAAGCATAACATCGTCTGCATATAAGAGAGTCCACGGGACATCGTTGTACAGTTTATAAGTAATCGTATCCATACATAAGATGAATATCAAGGGTGACAGGCTATTGCCCTGATGTACGCCAACCGTGATCGGATATGGTTGAGAATCGCCGGTAGCGCAGCGTACTATGCTGGTTGTGTCCGAGTACATCAGTTTAATCCAGTCAACGTACTCCTCTAGGACACCGTGTTGTCGCATGGAGTACCAGATAAGAGAATGTGGCACCCGATCAAAAGCCTTCTCCAAATCAAGGAAGGCCATATGTAAACTCTGCTGCTTTTCTCGGTGTTTTTCCATCAATATCTTTGCTGCTTGTATGGCGTCTGTGGTTGATACATTTTTGACAAAGCCACACTGGTTAACGGCGATATTAGTCAGAATCCTTAGTCTTTTGTCCAGGACATGCTCAAAGATTTTTATTGTGTGGGATAATAACCGAATAGGGCGATAATAGCTACAGCTAGCAATGTCACACTTCTGTTTCCAGATGGGGATTGTAAACGAGCTTTTCCATGCTTTAGGTACTTCGTGCTGTAAAACTATTTTGTTGAAAAGATGCGTGAGAAAAGCTATGCCCGCAAGTCCGGTGAGTTTCCAAACCTCGCCAAGAATTCCATCTGGTCCAGTAGCTTTTCCGTTTTTCATCTTTCTTACTGACTCAGCTACTTCTGCGGTTGTGATCTCCAGGACTGGTCTAGAGGTGCATATACCCATAGGTAGATCAGGATGGGGGAATTCTATGTTACATATTTCGTTGTAATGTTCGCGCCATCTGTCCTGAATTTCTCTATCATCTCGCAGTATAGTTCCATCTTTACTCTTGATTTTGGCAAAGTGAATGATGTCTTTGGCGGCATTTGATCAAGACCTTGCAAGGCGGTATATATCACATTCACCTTCGGGAAACTAGATTATTGTACAGGTCTGCGATGTAATTATTTTTGCTCTCCGCCACTTTCGTTTTGGCAATCCTTTTTTTTATACGGTAACGTTCTTTATCGTCTGAGAGCTGAGACAGTTTCCACTTTTTATATGCGTCCTTTTTATCTCGCACAGCTTGTTGGACCTCTTCATTCCAGAACCACGTTTGTTTGTCAATAAACTTTCGACCTGGCTTGGTGACACCGAGGATTGGTTGCGCTGCATTGGATATATTTCGGACGGCAGATTCCCAACACTCGTTTACATCCTCTGTTAATGATGTGGTCTGGATAGCCAAATGGAGAGCAGGGGTTAGTTTATCTCCGCATTCTCGATGTTTCCACCACTTAATATGCACATGTTTAGTCGTTGGGAGTCTGTTAATTGGCGTTGGTATTAGGGTATCCATTACCAGTGGGAGGTGTTGACTAGAAACTGGTTCGAAGGGAATCACTTTGGTGTTCTTGACTAGTTTAAGGTAGGTTCGGCGGCATGCCCAAAAATCGATCTGCGTCTTGTGGTTTCCACTGGAGTACGTGACTAGGTGAGAGTTTCGTTTGGCGAAGAAAGTATTGCACAGTGCAAGGTCTTGTGCTTGCGCCCAGTCAAGGATCCTTGCTCCATCTTCATTTAGAGTTCCGATACCCAGGCCACCGTGGTTTCGTTGGAACGAAGGATGTTCGGAGCCGACATGGCCGTTTATATCTCCGCCATCAAAGACAATTTCATCTTCCTTGACAGATTGGGTCGCGTCACTGAGTCTTTGCCAAAAATCGTCCTTTTCTTCGTCGGAGCAACCTTGTT
This sequence comes from Pomphorhynchus laevis, assembly GCA_012934845.2. Classification (NCBI taxonomy): domain Eukaryota; kingdom Metazoa; phylum Acanthocephala; class Palaeacanthocephala; order Echinorhynchida; family Pomphorhynchidae; genus Pomphorhynchus; species Pomphorhynchus laevis. Next base: position 58,127 of record WNNJ02003813.1, read on the forward strand.
GAGGACCATATGCTGAGATTATTACTACTCTGCGTGTTTTGATATCAAACGCGGCTAAAATAATGCGGTATGAGATTCGTTGTATCGCTGTAATAGATTGTTGCAAGTGCTCAGATAATATGATCCCGACTCCATTTTGTCCTTTGATAGTGCCGTGGTAATAAAGCTTATACCCATCGTCGATCTCTTTCGCTTTGTAACCTTTCCATTTAGTTTCCTGAACAACTGCAATATCGACATTGCGTTGTTTGAGGTTGGCAGCTAATTCTCTGCTTTTTCCGGTTAGTGTACCGATGTTTAGTGACATTAGACGTAGGTTTCGAGGTTAAACTTTTTTCTTTATCCGGCTTCGTCCGTGAGTCGGTAACCCTTTGATATTTGTCACGTCATGCGGGATATGGCGCGCGTCGCTTGCAGGGTACGCCCTAGTAACGTAGTTTGAGGTTTGTAGACTTTTCATTTTGTTTGTGGTTGGAGCGGAATTTTTACGAGTGGATGTCCTTCCTAGCCTCAACCCTCCTCCTTTTTCATCCGGGCTTGGGACCGGCATTGGCGGAGTTTTTCATCTAATATTCATAGGCATAATAGCAATGATATATCATACAAATTCTTCTCTATCACAATCACAAAATACAAACATCAACTTAAGGTTGATGTAACCGGTTGATGGCAGTAGAAAAATATGGCTATCGCCATAAAAAATCAGTTTTAAATATAATCTTTGTCATTTTACAAGATCTTCAATTTTGTCTGCTAATCGTAAATCTATATAAATTGCTTTTAATGTCCTTATAATTATTATACATATCCCTGCAATGTGAGATATTTAACCATTTCAGACCTTAAGATGATTAAGTCCATTCAATAGTAATTAATCAAAAAAGTGAAACATCTCCAGTGTTCATTTTCTTTTTTCTATCGAGTAACTAATTGTTGTAAAACATCAGTTGAACTTATGCTATAGCCCCATAATTTTGTCTGCTAATCGTTAATATTGTCTGTTATCGTTGAAATTGGTTTGTCTCGTTCATTTTTATTATTTATTATCCATCAATAAAAATTTTATGTATTATGTAATACATATATTTTTCAGGTAGAACAAAGTTGTATGATTTCTTTTGTCCTCTCAGCAATTGGTGGAATTGGTTTGGCTGCAACGAATCTACTGAAGATACCGGTACATCGTTGCGACTACACGGATGTTATAAATAGTCTCCGCACACACATAATTGTGTCGTTGGCTACTGCTGCGTCCGCATGCCTTAGTTCGCCATGATTAAGGAATGAAGCCCTTGTATCACTGTTTGGCAATAGTAAATCCACTAACAGTCCCGATAAATGTCGAGCCAGTCTTTCGAATTAGGATTAAGGAAGTCCAATAAATGAGGATCCCAAAGTGAATAAAATTACTTGTAATTTTTGTGGCCAATGTGAGGGAACCATACGTTCCCTTAAATTGAGGGAATGATTGTTTAAACCAATCATTTTTGTTGGAAATATTTAAGTAACGAATAAAGACTTGCAGATATCTAAGACTGCATGAATTAACAAACATCTATTAACCTGTAGTAATGATAGAAAAGCTCATAGTCTGCGGCAATATAAATGCGCTTGCCGTTGCTGTATTGGCTTTTCGTTTCGCAGGCGAATAGTTTTGTATGATCCTAATAAACAATTATAAGTTAAAGAAGGTGTTTTGTGTTCAGAAAATCAAACCCTTTGTTGATGATATTGTATTGCATCTGCAAGAGTTTTAAAAACCACCCATTTATAATCTGATCGAACTTCTGAAATATGACGATTCATTGGCAAAATTAAAGGATTTTGATTGTATCGATGGGCTCTCGCACGTATCGCTCGAATTAATGGCGAAACAGATGTTGACGTTTGATCCGGATGCATTTTCAGTTCTACATTTAAAACAAAATTTGTCAGTCATTTAAACAAAAATGATCGAGTAACGTACAGGTGGGTTACAGAAAGAGTAAAAACAAAAATACAAATATACGAATCAAAGCACGTAACTAATCTATGTATATTTAATTATTTATAAATTAAACTTAGCGATAAATTAAAATAAAAATATTAAAAAAGGTCAGTCAAAAGTAAAAATGACATGGCTGAAAGTCTTGCTTCATCATTTTCATTACCATCGAATTCTTCACACTCACCATTCACTTGGTCTGACCGTCCAATACCACATAATCCCTATTTTATTCCAATATCCGCCGAGGAAGTCAAAATTACTCTTGCTCACGTCAATCCGTACGGTGCTTCCAGTTCTGATGATATATTTCCATTTTTACTTAAGATTTTATCAAACTACTTGACCCCTTTCCTTGTCGATGTCTTTCAGAAACGTCTTACCACTGTATGTGTGCCTGACTTGTGGAAATCTGCGATTATTGTTCCTGTACCAAAAAACAACCATTGCGACTTCTTGAAGTGATTATAGGCCAATAAGCTTGACGAGTTCGATGTGCAAAGTTCTAGAAAGATTAGTCGCTGATAGAATCTGGAGTCACTTCAACACACATGGAGTCATATTGTCTTCTCATCACGGATTCCGTCACGATAGATCATGTCTGTCTAATTCACTAACAGCTCGCGAAATGAGGACTGAGGCACTTAGTTTTGGCAATTTAATTAATGTAATTTGTATTGACTTTTCGAGAGGCTTCGATCTAGTTCCGCATGAAAGTTTACTTAGTTTGTTGTCTCATTATGGAGTTTCTTGATGATATATCATCAGTTATGATGATATATCTCCATTTTTACTTAAGATTTTATCAAACTACTTGACCCCTTTTCTTGTCGATGTCTTTCAGAAACGTCTTACCACTGTATGTGTGCCTGACTTGTGGAAATCTGCGATAAATTAAAATAATAAAATAATAAATAATTTAATAATATATAATTATGTATAATTTAATAATTCAATATATGACTTCTTATAACTTTAAGTTAAAATTTAAAATTGAAGTTTAAAATCAAAGCCAATTTTACAATTTTATAATAAAATAATTTAACAATAAAAAATAATTAATTATAAATAATAAATAATTGCCGTATAAGTCCGATCACCTAACTGAGTATACGTATTTTACATGATTTATAAATTAAAAATAATGATAAATAAAATTTTCAAATAATTAAATAATAAATAATTATAAATAATAAATGATTGTTATACAAGATTTTATATAATTTATGTAAAGTTAAAATGTAAAATTTACAACTTTAAATAAAAGTCAATTTTTATGAATTGAATAATAAAGAGCATACGATGTATTATTATAAGGATTAGAGGTATTACGAGGAACTGCTATGTTATCAGGTTTCGTCCTTTATTCTAAAGTTAAAATCTAGATTTAACTTAATTATTTAAATATATCGTTTACTACCTTGTTTATAAGTTGTCAAATTGTAAATTTATTAAATAATTTACTAATATCACTGGACTTGTTTGACCTAACAATTTGGTGTACCAAATAATATAATACTCTAACAATATTATTATATATTAACATATTACAATAATATTACAATATAATATTATTACAATAATATTATTAATATTATTATAATATTATTGTAAAGTTTTTTTTATTATTGGAGTGGGGTATCTTGCAGATGACTGTTTGATTATGCAAACAAATTAAATGTGAACAACTGAAAACAGTTATTTTAGCAATGTTCTTTCACTCAATAATAATCATTAATCCTTTTATATCCAGCTTTATTGTGATGCTTTTAGAGGAGACATGTCTTGTTGTTCGATATATGCCAGGGATGTTGAAGGACATGGAAGAAAAGTTACTGATACATTAAACACTTCTTTATTTTACAAATTACAATAACATTTCGTCTTTGTAAAACTTTTTAACTTAACAATTTCATTTATATCAGTAGATTTCTGTCTTTCAGATTTTGATGATTACTCTCTATTAATGGGTAAGTTTCTTGTTCAAGTCTTGATTATATTTTTTCACTATTATTTAATTATTGTCGTTACAATTTATGAATAAATTTTAGTAATATTAATTTAATAATATTACTAAATTCATAAAGGCCACACGACAAAACATTCTAAAATAAAAATATACAATGTAAAACCTAAGAATGTAAAAATACGAAACACGAAGTTAAATGTTTACTAACAAAAATGTTAAACCGTTTTGTGTTTATTATTTTATAAGAAAATGAAGAACGAGCTATTTACCAATATTTTTCATTAAATTGTTATTACGTTTGTTTACATTTGTTAATAATTTATTATTTCCTAATATATAATTTATATAATATTATTATATAATTAATATAATTATATAAATATTATTAAATAATAATTATATTATTAATAAATATAATTAATATTTTCTTAATATTCATAATTAATTTTTTTAAATTTGTCCTTAATCTTCGTGGGACTTTTAATATACTGAGGCTATATTTAACAAGAAGGTAGAAACGTGTAATAAGAGGTATAAAGAAAGTATTACCTTAATACTTAATCAATTCGTTAATATCGGATTAAGTTGAATACCAATTTTTTAATTTGAAAATTATTGACATGTTCTTTACATATCCTTTTTTGTTATTATAATGACAACGTATACTTTACGTTAAGGCATACTACTGAGTTATTTTTCAAAATTGCTAACTGGTCGAGATCGACATATACTTATATTAGGCTTGGACAATGCTGGAAAGACAACAATCCTTTATAGATTGCAAGTTGGCGAAGTGGTATCAACAATTCCTAGTAAGTTTTATTCTTAAAAATGATCTTTGATTGTATCTATTTATTAAAATGCAGAGTGTAATTTAAATTTAATATAATTGATTCTGGTTTATTAATAAAATTTTGAATTTTGGAGAAGAATTAATAAAATACAAATTTATTTATCGAATTATAAAAATAAATTTGTTTTTTTTTTCGACCCCTCAGTAAAATACTAAATATAATAACTTGCAATAAGTTTATTGTAACTTATTAATTTACTTGATTTATTAATTGTTACTTGATTAGTTACATTACATTATTCTTTACAGATTAAAAATTTCCAATTAAAATTTCAAATCTGTTTTATAGTAGTTTATTGATAAATATATTCTTATTGGATATATCGTATCCGCGTCGATTTAATTCAAGAGACTGTTATTAATTATTATCCACTTTAAATTGCCGCTTTCAGAGACAATCTTAAAATTTTAACTAAACTCTAATCGTAAAGTGGGACGTCAAAATTTTAATGAACGTAATCTTAATTACGTTCATTTTTAGAAATATAATATTATTTGATCAGTAATGTAATATATTGATGTATAATTAATATATAAATATGATATATATAATAGATTTGATAATAATCAAATAATGATTGATTAATGATCAATTCTTAACCAAGTGTATTTTTTTTTCACTTTTCGTTATGAGTTACAAAGGAAAAATATAAATACATGCAATTGCTTAATCAGTTTTAAAAGATTTTTGTAATATAGAGATTTTTCCTTCATGGTCTTCTTTTTTCCTATTTATGTCAGAATTGGATCAGAGCGAGGGTGTTTCCTACACATAGCTGTAAATTTATAGCGAGTCAATATCTCTAATCAATTATTAATAAAAGTTTTTTTAATCAATTGGTGATAAAGATAGGTTTTGCCCAACTAATTATATTTTGTTTTTATATTGACACAATTTATCATTATTATATGCATTTCGCCCTTTGACATAAACCACTTAATATTTCATAAATAAACACTAAGGATTAAAAAATAATGGAAATAAAGGAAATTAAAAAGATATCAAAAAATAAAGAAACAAGAATATATCAAACGCATTTACTGAATGCAAATACTGAAAAAATAAAAATCAATTGTATCTGTTTACCTAAACTGTTTTAAATATTCATAACTTGAACTGTTTAAAATATTTTTTGACTTTAAATAAAAAACGTTTTATAAATAATAAATAGAAATAAATTTTAAGTTTTGTTACGATTTATCATCTTTCTAATTTTTATTGTCGTTCTTTTTCTTTATTTAAAATTTCAATTTTTTATATTTTTAACAATTTATCAAATGTAATTTCGGTGAATTTTCAACTTTTAGCTCATCGAAATCTATAAACAAAAATAATACATTTTTAAATGATTGAAGTTATTCTTAAATGAAAACATGCATTATATATAACATGTATTATTTTAATAACATGTACTATTTTTTATATATTGTCTGTTATATAAATTATGAATTATATTATTAATGATGAAAAAAGATTTTTACAACCTGAAATAATTTTAATTTGATTGTTTTGTATTTCGATAAAGTTTTGAAATAATGTAGCTTTAACCTGAATTAATTTTAATTTGATTGTTTTGGGATAGTGTTGCCTTATATAAATAGCTTTATATAAATAAGTAAATATGTGTAATATCAAAATCCATAATCTTATCATTATAAAATGATAGTGCCCCATTATACATATGGCTCGAAGGTAAATGCCTTTTTTTGGGATTCTACCTGCGTGGACACGCGTGCTACGAGCAATCTGAAGCATGCCCTGAGTGGTCCTGGTGGAGCGGCGAGTTGGGCAGAGGAAAGGAAGATCGCAATGTATTCTGATCTGTATAACTCTCATCATTTCATTCCCTTTGGGGTCGAGACATATGGGGCACTGTGTAAGTCTGTAAAATCTCTTTGCAGTGAAATCGGCAGAAGATTAAAATAAGTTTTAAGAGATAATCGGGTGCACTCTTATTTACTCATAACGTGAGTTTGGCCATCCAGATAGGCAACGCAGCCAGTGTTCTCGCGACATCTGACGGAGGCAGACTGTTGCTGAGGAGGAGCTGACAACTAGCACACTGAGAACAACTAATTTTAATTTGTTTTTAACTATTTTAACGCTAAAAAACTATTATTCATTAAACAGTTTGATATAATTAAACATTATTAATTTTATTCAAGCAGTGTGAATCAAATCATTGAATAAAATTAAATTAGAAATGTATGTTGATCTTGTTTATAATATTAATTTATCTTTTAAATTAATTTATTAAGTTATAATAGATTATAAATCCATAATTTTACCTTTTAATAATTAATATGTTTTTTTTATTAATTAATACATTTTTAAATAAATATATAATTTTTTATTAATTATTACCTTCATTTATACTTTACTAATTCTAAATGAACAATTAAAATCTGTAAATATTTTGCCTTACAAAATGTTTTTGACTACGATTTCACATTTCGTTTTGACTGTGCCAGTATATTTGTCCGGTACCCGTTTCATTCTTTTACGAAAATCTAATCTTCATTATGATACTTCGTATATTATTAATTATTCTTTATAAAAATTTTATATAAGTATTTATTATTAATAATTATTAAGTCAACCTCACATGAATAAAAGTCTATATTATTGCGCATGCTTTTGTATAACTCAAATTAAAATTATACTAAATTCATTATCTGAGACGTCTATTATTGGTTGTATTTATCTGTTATAACTTGTCTTTGCATATTATCGGTTGTATTTTTCTATTATCTGTCTTTATATCATATCGGTTGTCTTTATCAGTTATAAGTTGTCTTTATGTAATATCGGTTGTCTTTATCGGATCTTTATCATTAAAATCATATTTTTATTAAAAAAATAATATATGTATTATAATAATATATAATAAATATATATTTATTTATATAATAAATAACATAATTATCGGTTGTCTTTGCATATTATAATGTGCAAAGAAAACCGATAATTATCACTGTTAACACTTTTTTTATCAATATTCGGAAGTCTTTATCTGTTATCACTTCTTTTATCTATTATCGGTGATCTTATCTATTATCGGTTGTATTTTTCTATTATCTGTCTTTATATCATATCGGTTGTCTTTATCAGTTATAAGTTGTCTTTATCTAATATCGGTTGTATGTATCTATTATCGGTTGTACTTATCTATTATCGGTTGTATTTATCAGTTAAAAGTTGGCTGTATCTCTTATCGGTTGTCTTTGTCTATTATCGATTGTGTTTATCTGTTATCGATTGTCTTTATCTGTTATCACTTTTCTTTGCATATTATAGGTTGTCCTTTATATTATCGGTTGTCTTTATCTATTATTGGTTGTATTTATCTATTATCGGTTGTCTTTGTCTGTTATAAGTTGATCTATTATCGGTTGTATTTATCTATTATCGGTTGTATTTATCTATTATCGGTTGTATTTATCTATTATCGGTAGTCTTTACCTGTTATAAGTTGTCTTTATCAGTTATCACTTGTCTTTATCTATTATCGTTTGTCTTTATCTAATATCGGTTGTCTTCATCTATTATTGGTTGTATATATCTATTATCGGTTGTATTCATCTATTATTGGTTGTATTTATCTTTTATCGGTTGTACTTATTTATTATTGGTTGTATTTATCTATTATAGGTTGTCTTTATCTATTATTAGTTGTATTTATCTATTATCGGTTGTATTTATCTATTATCGGTTGTACTTATCTATTATTGGTTGTATTTATCTATTATTAGTTGTATTTATCTATTATCGGTTGTCTTTATCTATTATTAGTTGTATTTATCTATTATCGGTTGTCTTTGCCTTTTATAAGTTGTGTTTATCTAAAATCGGTTGTCTTTATCTGTTATAAGTTGTCTTTATCAGTTATCATTTGTCTTTATCTATTATCGGTTGTCTTTATCTATTATCGGTTGTCTTTATCTATTATCGGTGGTCTTTATCAGTTAAAAGTTGTCTTTATCTGTTAACGGTTAAATGAGATATTGAATAAAAAACCTGATAACATACAAGTTCCTCTTGATAACCGTTAATCCATATTCTGATACATTGTATATTATTAATTAGTCAACTCATTAAAATTTATTTTCTTTTTATTTTAAATTTTAACTTGATATAAATATAAATGGTATCAAATCTTATTTTTTATTATTTATAAGTATTTATCTTTTGTAATATTTATATTGGGTATAGCATGCTTATATTCAGTTAGTTGATCTGATTTATGGTCTGTTATGCAATTGTACATGAATGATCAAATAGTGTGCAAATAATTACTAATTTTATCTAAAATTTCATATATTAGATCAGTTATTATTTCATAATTATTTATTATTTATATCATTATTTTAATTTATATTTTATTAACTGTCGTATACAAGAATATTTTTGAATGTTTACACAGCTTCTTTTAAAATACGACATTTATGCTTTCTAAAACATATAAAATATTTAAAATATATATCATTAATTTAAAAAAATAATTATTATTAATTTGACCAACTAGATTATCGAATTTCATCAGTGAAATAAGTCCTTAGAACGTATTTGTCCCCGCTGCTATGTTAATCGAGGAATTGCGACCGAAACCAGATAGCATACTAGTTCCTTCTGATTACCTCTAATCCTTATTCTGATACATTAGCTGTTATTTATTCATCAATTCATAACAATTGACTTTTATTTTAAATTTCAATTTTAAATTTTAACTTGATATAATAAATTGTATAAATTCTCATATAATTATGTGTTATTTATTTTTATTTATAGTATAAAATACTCAGTTATTTAGACATCAACTCTCGTATACAATAATATTTTTTAATGTTTATACAGCTTTTTTTAAATACGACATTTATGCTTTTTAAAACAAATATATTTATTATGATAAATATTATATATATATATATATTATGATATATATTTTTTATATATTAAAGTATTTATGAATAAATAATAAATAATATGCTATTGTATTAGAATAAGATACTAGATAATCAAATTTAAGCAGAGGAAATATGTAATTAGCATGTATTTGGTCACGCTGTTATGTTGGGTCGAGGAAAAGTTGCCGGAACATGATAATAGAGTTGTTCCTCCTGATGACCACTGCTATGTTGGGTTAAGGAATAAGGTCAAAAACCTGATAACATAGGAGTTCTTCTTGATGGCATCTAATCCTTATTCGAATACATCGTCTGTTATTCATCAATTCATAACAATTTACTTTTATTTTAAATTTATCTTTAGTTATGTTTATAAATTGAATAAAATACGTAGACTCAGTTATCTGATCTGAGTTATTTATTTTCTTTTGATCTTTAAAATTTAAATATATTTTATGGCTCAAAACGACTTAAACAATTTCAACATCTTAATAGTGTATACGTAAGGTTTTTGAATATTATCTTTTGCATTGATTCAACCTCATCTTGATGCCGCTAGACGGTTTGATTAATTTGGATGATATATAATGATCACATAAATGGAAAGTCCTAATAATTGCACATGCTTTTGTACAACTCAAATAAAAATAAAAATATAAATATAATATTTGTAACTTTTATAAAATTATTGAAACATTAAAGTAATATTGTAGTATTATTAATTTTTTTAAAAATTCATATTAATTATTAACATTTAAAATAATTTACATAATTTATATCTTTATGGAACGAAGAATAATATTTTTTATTTAATACAACAAAACGTTAATGTCTGATCATTCAATAGCTACTGCTATCATCGTCAGTTTCCTGACGATTAAAATTTTTTTTTTACTGGAACCTTTTATTTTTAGTAAACCCTACAAATAACTAAATTCAATAACTTGAATTTAGTTATCATTTTCATTTTATGTTGATCTAAAGCTCAGCTTAGCAACATCATAAATGTCGCTAAATGTTGCTGTCGTTAATTCACTTATATTTCTGTAACAATAATGGATGAATATTTTAAGAATTAAATTGCATTAAAAAGATTTAGAGTTTGGCTATTATAGCTTATAATCTGTTAATATTCAGCTTAACAGTTTACTTATGCTTGTTATAGCTATTGGGTTCAATGTTGAATCGGTTACATATAAAAATCTTCGATTTCAAGTCTGGGATCTTGGTGGTCAAACAAGTATTAGGTAATTGATGAATTTAACACACTTACATTTGCATCATTGTTCGAAAGATTTCAGAGCCTTAGATATATTTTCAGGTTTGATTTCACCGAAAACAATAAACATTTATTTTTAAGTGATTTAGACCTTATTGGCGATGTTACTATTCAAATGCCGATGCAGTAATCTATGTAATTGATAGCATGGACAGGGATCGCGTATCTTTAACTAGTAAAGAACTTAGCGCAATTTTACAGGTGAACTTTATATATTCGGTGATATTTACTCATTTTGAATAATTTTGCTATTTACGAATTAAATAATAATTATTTTTTAAACTTTGGCCTTAAGAGCGTTTTCTGTCAAATCAATATTCAACAATAAGCGCTGAATTTATCTAGTAGTGCATGTGCTACGTTATCGGAATCAGAGAAGATTAAAAGGTCGTAGGCGAATAGTATTACTTTGGATTGTGAATATGTCGATTCTAGAAATGATGGTAGGTCGCCGAGTAACAAGGAGAATAGGATAGGGAAAGTGGGTCACTTTGCAGCAGTCCGTTTTCTTAGATGAGGAGAAGGGAAATGAAAAAACTGTCGAATACATCATTTAGTATGGTAATAAGGTACCAAGTATTGAGCAAGGAGGCAGAAATGTATGGATTTTTAAAAAAATGGTTTTTAATGTTAATAAAGATGTTTATGAAGTCAATGAAAATGACGTAGGTGTTACGGTGAATTGAAATTATTGCCAAAGTTGTTTATCGGGCGTTATAATGCTGTAATTATCACGAATGGGTTATACGATGGCGAGTGAGTAGAGTATATAAACGTTTATAAGATGGTTGATGATGGTAGTACGTCAATGACGATGACGTAGGTGTTACGGTGAAATGAAATCATTGCGAAAATATTTTATCGGACGTTATAATGCTGTAATTATCACGAATGGGTTATAATATGGCGAGTGAGTAGAGTATATAAACGATTATAAGATGGTTGAGGATAGTAGTACGTCAACGACGATGACGTAGGTGTTACAGTGAATTGAAATATTTGCGAAAATATTTTATCGGGCGTTATAATGCTGTAATTATCACGAATGGGTTATACGATGGCGAGTGAGTAGAGTATATAAACGTTTATAAGATGGTTGAGAATGGCGGTACCGTGGTAAAAGTTGGGTCGAAGGAGTCTCTGGATTTCTTATATAAAACTTTCAAAATTGACAGTTTGCAAGATTTGGGGGTGACATCCGAATAATATTCTTAAAAAATTCTGTTGGATATGAACCTAACATTCTTAACGTATTATTGATTCGTTCGTTAACCATACCATCATTGCCGGTGGCTTTGTGGTTTACTAAAATTGGATAAAGCCAAATTGAGTTTATTGAAAAGATTGGTTAAGGTAATATCGTAAAGCAAATTGGATGCCATGCGATGGTGAAGTCAGGACGGAAAGCAGAATCAGGTTGGTGCGACAGGAAATATGTGAATACGTAGGGACAGTCGACTTATCATTGAAAACGGTAATCATTGAAAGTGAATCTTCATTCCATGCATGTATGGAGATGCTCGTATTTCATTTCGAAAAAAGTTTAAGTTCAACTGAACATTTTAAGTATAAATTTACTTTCTCAGCTCAGCCAACTTTTGAATTTGTAAGTTCTGGTTTCTTATAAAACCTAAATAAATATTTTTTCATTAAGAGTATAGGTGGCGCGTGGTAGGATTATTATATATGAATTTGTAAATTATGGTTTTATATGAAACCTAAATATAAATTTTTCTAGCATGAGTATATCTGGGCTTCATATTGAAGCATTCTTAAAATATACCGTAACTTTGAAAACTGTGGGTAACAGATTTTGGATGACGGTTTGAATTACAAATCGTCCTGGGTTGTGCATGCTGATGGGACTATGCGTTAGATAGTGTTAAATTGCTATTAGATAGGTCTTTTTGGATATGTGATAGAATGCAAAGTCTATTTGACTGATGCTCAATTTGGATTAAAGTACTCGACGACTGACGTTTGGCAGATTTTGGTAATTTAGACATCGGTTGAAAGTTGTAAGAGCATTTTCTGTGATAACTGGCCTGTGTTTACGAATAAATTACCTTCAATGGTTAATTTTTATTTAAATAGGTTAGTTCACGCCTTTTTTGCGAGATAACGATGGATAATTCGTTGTTTATTTACGGGAAAATGTAAGTTTGTTTGAATTAACAGCCGATGATAGTGCATGTATGAGTTTGTAAGAATTTTTTACGGGAAATTGACGGCAGATTAAGTAATGAATACCAATGATCACCTAATTCAACAAATTTAACAAATAAAAAAATCATAAAAAAAGATCATCACATAATTCTTCCGGATTTAGCTATTTTAGATTCTAAAATTTTAAATGCAAAATTAATTCATTATTGCCTTTATTTTTTCTAAATGTTTGAAGATGACATTAGTTGATGACCCGGGTTCATCATAAAGCTGTGTACCGCAGTAATTTCCGTTTGAAAGTTACTTGCACTTTCAGATTCGAACCTAGGTTATTTCGATCGGTAGGTGTACCACCAATCGATGGGGCTTTTGTTGTTCTTTCGATCGGTAGTCCTTACCGTATAGTCTTATCATTCATTACAGCTAGAAATTCTTCAAGATATGAAACCTTTAAAGTAATAAATTTCCGAAATGCATTTAAAGCAATCTTTCTTATGTTTATTACTGATGTGATCATGATATCATAAAGTTGGAATTGTTGATCCTTTGATGATTGCTTTCATTTATTTTATCAATTTTACTATTTCACACAAGGTTATTTAGTGGCAGAAACCAGCTACGTTATTTGTCAATACGTCCAACTCCATAGTATATGGCTTCTTTTAATGCCACACAGGCAATCGAAACGACCAGTGGGTACTTCATTCTACTGTTGAGTGTTGCTGTTAATCTATCACTTTGTTACTAAAGTGGTCATCTAGAAGTAACATGAAGTCTCTATTTCGTAGTTAGAATCAAGTTTTAATCGGCAGCAACATTGTATATATTGTTGCATTGTATATATTATTTGACTGATAATCCTTGTACAATTTGAATATTTTAATTCTAAATAATATATGTTGAATCCTGATGGAACATAGATCGAAGGAGATGGTTAGAAAATCAAAATTATTTTACTTATATATAATGTAATTAGTCTAAATTACTAGACAAGGAAGAGAAAAATGTCAAAATATTTTTAAACGTTTTGTCTTAAAATAAACCTTAAACATTTGGATAAATCATACAAATTAAATTAAAAGTTATTTAATTAATTAAAATTAATTATTAATTAATTTTATTTTATTAATCATCAAGAACATTTTGTTCTTGATGAACAAAATAACCTTTAAAAAATATTTCAACATATTCAAAAACGAAGGGCGTATATTAAACTTATATGATAATTTATAAATTTAATTAAAAATTATTATTTTCTATCGTATTAAGTCTCATGGTTAAAGCGACACAGATCATTTAGTCTTGAAGTAGACTTAAGCATCTGCAGTTATATTTACAAATTAATTTAATTGTTCGTTTATAATTAAAATTGATTTACAGAATTTAATTGACATAGATACTTGGATATCTACTATCAAATCAACTATAATGCCTTAATGAAATGCTGAATTAAGCTTTTAAATTAAAGTATTCTAATTTCGACTTTCTTAAATTTAAGAATTCCAATTTTGAAATTATAATCTAAACTATAATATAATATGCAAATACCTTGTCATCAAAGATAGCACGATAATTTATTGTGTTTTAGGAGGAAGAATTAAACTCTGTACCTTTATGTATACTTGCGAACAAGCAGGACATCGAAGGATGCATGCCCGTAGCAGAAATTGCTTCTAAGTTAAATCTAGTATCGATTAAAAATCGAAAATGGCAAATATTTGAAACGTCCGCTATCAAAGGATCGGGATTAGAAGACTCAATGGATTGGTGTGTATATTCGGTGTTTAGTAAAAGTTTTTTTGTGTTTAATATAATATTTATTTGCGTAAAATATAATATTATTATATTATATATAATATCGTATTTAATTCTAAATAATGTATGTTGAATCCTGATGGAACATAGATCGAAGGAGATGGTTAGAAAATCAAAATGATTATACTTCTTATAGATCTGTTTTGTGATTTTTACTTTGTTTAATTGAACATTAAATGGAAACAGAATGCAATTGTAAGAAAACAAAGATATTATTTTTATATGATTCTATTAAAATATAAATTTCAATACACATTACCTTGAAAAGGAAGACAACTATTCAATATAATTTGTATATGCGAAGAATTTTGATATCAACTGTAAATAAGATAAAATCTTTAATTTAAAAACGAAATATTTGTTAATTAACTTTATTCAAATTTATTAGAATACATCTAACATTAAAATTTGGAAAGATATTTTCTTTTAAAAATTAAAAGGAAAATGAAAATAACAAACAATTATAAAAGAAACAACATATCAACGTAGTGGCTTGAGTTTAGAAACAATTATTACAACTCACTTTTCTATAATGGATAAAAAGGGTATAAAGGTTGAATTAGATAATAAAACTATACCTATATTATATTGGAATCCAAAATTACATAAAAATTTAATAAAACCTAGGTTCATATGTAGTGCTTTTAAATTTACATTAAAACACACTTCAAAAAGTGTGTGGAAACTTTTATTTTTATAAGAGATACAGTTTAAATTCTCTGTATAAGATTTATTAATTCGCATTAAAAAATAACGATACTGTCGATAGTATCATAATATTAACGAAAGTATTATATATTAACTATATTATTAACGATATTAATATCTTCGCCTTCATATGCAAAAGGCTTTATTATGCAATACTGATTAAAGAAGTTAATCATAACGATTTAAATGTAAACACAACATATGAACGTAGTGGTTTGAGTTTAGAAACAATTATTACAAGTCACTGTTCTATAATGGATAAAAAGGGTATAAAGGTTGAATCAGATAATAAAACTATACCTATATTATATTGAAATCCAAAATTACATAAAAATTTAATAAAACCTAGGTTCATATGTAGTGCTTTTAAATTTACATTAAAACACACTTCAAAAAGTGTGTGGAAACTTTTATTTTTATAAGAGATACAGTTTAAATTCTCTGTATAAGATTTATTAATTCGCATTAAAAAATAACGATACTGTCGATAGTATCATAATATTAACGAAAGTATTATATATTAACTATATTATTAAAGATATTAATATCTTCGCCTTCATATGCAAAAGGCTTTATTATGCAATACTGATTAAAGAAGTTAATCATAACGATTTAAATGTAAACACAACATATGAACGTAGTGGTTTGAGTTTAGAAACAATTATCATAAGTCACTGTACTATGATGGATAAAAACCTATGTAATGGGTAAAAATAGTATAAGATATTGGAAAGATATTTTCTTTTTAAAATTAAAAATGAAATGAAAATAACAAACAATTATAAAATGAAAGATAAAATTAATAAAGATATGTATAAAGAACTTACTAAATTAAAGGATAAGTATATAATAACAACTATTGATAAAGCTAGCAATAACTTTGTCTTCATATGCAAAAAAAAGCTTTATTATGATATACTAATGAAAGAGGTTAATTCTAATGATTTAAATGTAAATCCAACATTAAAAGGAATATTGAATAATAATATAATAGAATATTATATTGTATAATATAATATTTGTTAACATAATTTTTATATTTCATTAACGATAAATTTGACATTTTGAATTTGTTCACATTTTCATTTTTATCTTTATTTGACATTCACATTTAAAGGTGTAATATAATTTATTGAACCTGATTTCTTAGAAGTTCTCTTTTTTAAGATCTCTTTAAAAGCTTATTTTTGCTAGTTTAACTCACGATTTTTTCGTATTAATTTCGTATAATAAAAGACTAGTTAATGTAATATATTAAAGAAGATTGGATGCTATGCGATAGGACGTCGGGGCTGTAAGAAATTTTTGTTACCGGCGATATAAAATAAACTTGAGACAGAAAAACCACATTTTGCTATTTCACTTTTATAAGATCTACACGTAGACAAATTAGTATTTGCTTTTAAGTCGCTGTGTATATTTCTTTTTTGAGATTGTTGCTGGGTTTATTTTCATATAAACTTATCTCAAATTATTTATCTGTAAAAATGTAAAAATTAAGAAATGTAAAAATTAAACAGCGAATTTATTAAACAGAACTATTTCAAGTAGTTCCATACTTGGAGTTAGTGTGTATATTATTTGCCTTCTTGGACTAGATCCTATTGATCGAGAAATAATCAACAAAATCGACAGAAACTGATATATACACAATAATTTGAATACTCACTATTCTAGATTAAGACGTTTTAATACTCACTTTAATTCCGTGGCATGTTATATTTAGGTTATCTACAGAATTGCTGAATAAAAAATGAATGGAAGTTCTTTCGACAATTACAAATTGGTATTTTGTTACTCTGTCCAAATTGATATTTACATTGTTTCAATATGCTCTACAATGAATAGTTACCAAATTGTTTTATCCAACTCTTTTAACTAATTAATGTTTTTGAATTAATGTTTTTGTTACTTTTTGTCTCCTCAGGATGTTTAAATTCTCTATCACAATTTTTTACGGTAATTTAGTTTTCGTATTTTTTATTTCGTTGATTTTTTCGCAATGGCTATAAAGTTAGATATAGCTAACAAGTTGTTCGTCGCATATAAATCATGTTTGAAATTAGAAATATTGCAAATCCTATTTTGTATTATACCAATTAGATTAGATAACTGAGTGCATGTATATTTTACGATATATAAATAAAAATAAACATAAATAATATATAATTATATAAGATTTTATACAATTTATTATATAAAGTCAAAATGTAAAATTGAAATTTAAAATAAAAGTAAATTGTTATGAATTGATGAATAAATAACAGACGATGTATCAGAATAAGGATTAGAGGTAATCAGAAGGAACTAGTATGCTATCTGGTTTCGGTCGCAATTCCTCGATTAACATAGCAGCGGGGACAAATACGTTCTAAGGACTTATTTCACTGATGAAATTCGATAATCTAGTTGGTCAAATTAATAATATTATTATTTTTTTAAATTAATGATATATATTTTAATAAATAATAATAAATAATATTTGTTTATTACTAAATAATAAATAATATATTAATAAATAATTTTTTATATTTTTTGGGAATAATTCTTTTTTAATAAATATAATCGCAAAGCTTGCACTCAAATGAAAATAATAATTTGAGGGGATAACTTATAATGACTTTTTTGTCGTCAGTTCGTTCTAGATAAATTGAACGAGTTAAGATCGGCGTTAAAATATCATCTATCTTTGTGCATTAACATGTGCACTAAATTTACATAATGACCAACATGGTGAAGATATATTTAATTATTAAATAATTAAATTAAATATTATTTTACTAAACATTAATAAATATTGATTGATATGATATTCATTATATTTAATCAATAAAATAATTAATTTTACAATTTATCACCAATAAATTTTGAATTTTACGTCATTATTTATCAGGTTTTCTATTTTCGTAACATTCCTAAAGATTTTGCTAATTCATAACGGAAACAAATTTGCAAATTTTGTGATAAAAATATGTAATCGAGGGTAATAATAATAGTAAGACCTCAATAATATTTTATTGGGGTCTTACATAGCGCAATCTTTAACTATTACGTTGCTAAGTCTTTTATCAATAATCTCTTTAAATTATTAGAAAAATATGAGCTTTTCTTTTCGATCTACGTAAACGAATCGAATTAAGTTATGATCTTAATTAAGTTATTAAGTCTTATGTACAATCGCTTAATATACTCTGACGAACCGATTCATACAGTAACTGCAATGACACCAAGAAAAAATGCAGAATTTTCCATCTCATTTAATCGTTCACGATACATTGCACGCTTCCGTTTCTTGTGATATTCGAAACTTTGTATTTTTACTTAACAAGCAATTATGATTTGGAGAATATCATTACAATGGTTATCACGTAAAATTTTGCTGCATCGCAATATCGTTCACCAGCCTAGTACTTCGTGCTGCTGTACATTCTAATGAAAAATATGTTAAGCATTACTTCACGTTCTAGTGTGCCCGCAACTGCATTTATTGTGACTGCTGAAATTGTTACTCTGCCAATCAGATCATATAAATGCGACTACGTATTTTATAATGCTATAAAATTAAAATTAAAAATAAAGATAAATAATTATGTAAGATTTTATATAATTTATATTTATATAACGATAAAATATAACTCATTTTACAATTTTGATCAATTGCTCATTGAACTAGCACCTTTAAATAATTGCATACTATTTTGCTGTTTCATTTTTATTTTTGTATTTTGTTCATATCAAAAGGTCAAGTGACTAATTAATACCTTTAAATTTTTATTATTTTAATAAATATTTATCAATAAATTAATTAAATTAATTAATAAATATTCACTATAAATTATAAAAAAAATCATCTAAAATGTTTGAGAGATAAAATAACATACAATTAATAATATTTTATAATATTAATATAATATTTTATACATAAACATACAAGATAAAATAACATACAAGCTTAAACACACAGTGATTACTACGATTACAACGATTACAACTATATTACTACGATTACTACGGTTACAACGATTACATCAATTACAACGATTACTTCAACGATTACATCGATTACAACGATTTAACAGTGCGTCATATACATCAACAACGATTACAAGTGCTTCAACAATTACAAGTACGAAATCTCATTCAACAACTTTAAGTGGACACCACATTGACGAATCCACGAAGGACATAACAAATTCCACAAGGCAGACTACATATATAAGCAGCAAAGTAACCCCAGATTCGCGACAAAATCTTCAACCGCCGCTGGATCGTCATACCCACATGATAAGTGACCCCCATCGTGCAGAGTCTGTGCCTCCTCAGTCTGACGCTACACACTCCACTCAACCTGTCCCTGTCGAGTGGGAATGTCTAATTTGCAAAATGCCTTGCAGGATCACCAAATTTATAAAATTCCGGGTTCACGGGCCCCTTCGTTTCAGGTGTGAGGGGGCTGGTCGTACACTTTCTGCATTACAACATCAACAAACTGCGAATAACCCGGCGCTTCATGTCGTAAAATTGAACGTTATACCCTCCTTAGATCAACTGTCCCATCATCTCCCTAAATCGATTTTGAAAATAATACCGAAGGGCGCTAAATACCATACAGCTAAGGCATTTCCCGCCTCTTAAATGACTGTGAGGATGAGAATAGTCCAATAAGCTGGCTTCCGTTGTTCACTTTCTCTAGACTCGTGCTTACATCAGGTGAATCATTTGGGCGATCCCTTACATCTATCATCAAGGATATAATTTTGAAATTTGATTATAGCTTCCTTAAGATTACCCAACAATCGGACGCCTGTATACCAATGAAAAATAATGCCCATTCGAAGGTTCCGAAATCCAAAACCTTGTGCGAACGAGTTTCTATCAAGCTTGCAGACTGTGATGTTCGTGGGTCTGTACGACTACTCTCATCATCTGACTTATTTACTGACAATATAGTGAGTTACTTTCAGTCCTTTAAGGAAATGCACCCTTCACAAACAAGAGATAGTCTCATTCCTCAAAACTATCGTCCGGAAAATTCGAGTCGTTCCAACTCTTTTGAGATAAGAAGGGCCATTTTGAGTTTCGCCAATGGTTCGGGACATGGAATGGATAGCCTTCGCTATCAACACTTGAAAGACATGATGTTCTATAGCGCTGGTGATGCAGTTCTTCTCTAGGACTCGCTCTTTCTCGTGTAATCGATGGTTTTGTCAATGGCAATCTTGTCGCGGAAGGAGTGCAGCTTTTCTTTTCGGCGTCCTTATGTGCACTCAATAAAAAGGATGGCGGGATTCGCTCAATCGCAATCGGGAGAACACTCCGTAGCATTGTTGCCAAGATACTCTGTATAAGGATATCACAAAAAGTAGGTGATCACTTTGTCCATACCAACTAGGGTGTTGTACACCATGAGGAGCAGAAGCGATTGTTCACGCAGTCCGATTATTCATAATAAACTGCCAACAGCCTACAGTTGTTTTCAAAATAGACATTTGAAATGCATTTAACACCATAGATCGCAATGTTCTTCTCGAAGCAGTAAAAAAACCCGTCCCAGAAGCATTTCCATATTTTCATTCTGCATACGGCTCTCAGACACCTCTGGTTTATGATGATCGAATCATTTGGTCATAAACAGGCGTTCAACAGGGCGATCCCCTTGGTCCAATTGGTTTTACTTTAGCAGTAAATCCTATTTTGCACTCCCTTTAATCCACCTTTCAATTGTGGTATTTGAACGACGCAACGTTTGAAGGAGATTCATCTGTTGTGTTGCACGATTTGGAGACGATTTTGACATCAGCTAACCGAATAGGGCTGGAGCTCAATGTAGGCAAATGTGAGCTCATGTTCCCGAATATGGGGGAACATGAAATCGAACAGATGACTACTACCTTTTCAACCGTAGCCCCAAACATAAAAGTGATTAGTCGGGGAAATTTGCAAATTCTTGGAAGCGTTGTATTTGAAGAGAATTCACCGAAAGATTTGGCTCAGAGCGAGGTGCAATTGGTATTAATGTGCACTAGTGTTTGGTGAGCTGCGTGCTCACGAGGCACTTTTCCTTGTAAGAAACTGTCTTTACCTGCCCAGACTGCTTTATAAGTTCCGTACAACTCCTTGCTTCAACATGTACGCAGAACTCTATAAGCTCGATGGTGTACTGAAAAAACATTTATCATACATAACAAATTGCGCGATAACGAACGATTCTTGGCGTCAAGCTTCATTGCCCGTGCCGTTTGGTGGTTTGTGGATCCGCAGTTCAGCGGACATTGCTCTTCCGGCTTTTTTATCGTCTGTAGTGGCAACAAAGGACTGCGTCAACATTCTTTTGAATAACTCTACACATTGCATACATCGCTGGCTACTCAACTTGGTTGGTTAAGACGGTTCTCAGTCAGGCACCGTCTAATAGCCATAAACAATCCGCTTGGGACACCCCTCATTAAACGAGCTCATGGATATTTAATTGAAGGCTTGAAAGACGAGGCATCTCGCGTGCGAAATATGGCGTTCTCCACAAGTGAGTCTTGTGCTTGGCTAAACACAGTTCCGATTGGTGCCCTGGGAACTTTGCTCGATGACGAGGTTGTGAGATTGAGCATTTCCCTAAGACTAGGCCTTTATACATGTACTCCACTCATATGTCATTATGGATCGCCTGTTGACGAGTCAGGACAACACGGATTAGCATGCAGAATTTTGAGAGGCAGATTCCTAAGACTCGCGGAAATAAATTCAGTGATAAGCAGAGTCCTCAACACCGTCAACGCCCCAAACATTCTAGAGCCATCCAATGTATGCAGATCGGACGGTCGACGTGTTGATGGAGTCACCATTTTCCCTTGGCGTGAAGGGAAATATTTGATGTGTAACGTTACCTGCGTGGACCCCCTGCAGCCAGCAATGTTAGGAACGCAGCAAGAGGAGCGGGCGAAGCAGCTTCATATGCGTAAGAGCACAAACGGCTGAAATATGCCGACTTGACCATGTACCACATATTTTGCCCTTTTAGAGTAGATACTTATGGATCACCGGGCTCTTCCGCTTTGGCTCTTGTTAAGGATATAGGAAAATATTGAAGCACGTTACCGGGGATTCCCGTGCTACTTCATTCCTCCTCCGAAACGTTAGCATCGCCATCCAACGTAAAAATTCTGTCAGCAGTCTGGCGACGGTCCCAAAGGGCAAGAATATTGTAGGCTGGTGGTAGCAGCCAGTCTTGCTAAAAGAATGACATTTCTCTACGAAGAAAACAAACCTTCTCTTGTATTTATCGTTTTTTAATATTGTTGTGTTGATTACTAATTTGTGAGATATAATTTTTTAAAGATAAATAAATAATTTATTATAAAAAATTATAAATATGCAAAAATAATGTTTCAAACTTTAAAAATTTGTTGGAATATTGCAACATTGATACGAGTTTTACACATGCTGACCGTATTTGTTATTTTTGTCTCGATTGCATATCTGGATTTCCTTTTTTTATTTAAATTTGTTTTGGTAATTGTTAAATCTAGGAAAATGTTAGTGTCATTTAGATTGTCATCTAATCCACATGCTGATTACGTATTCGCATAACTTTCAAAAGCAGTTTTCAAAATCGCGTATACTAAATTATATTTATGAAATAAAAGACTAATTTTTAACGTTTTTTTAAAGGACGAATTTCGTCCACTTCGATTTCACATAATACTGTATATTAACGTAGATAAAGTAATTTAAAAACCAGCTGATTTTAATCTAAAATGAATTGTTTCCTAAAGTATTTGCATGATTTGTAGTTGTCGCTTCTACTTTTCACCGTCTCTTATCTTTTTAAACATCTTTTTAGTAATATGTTGAACGTTTGTCAATGGAATTTAAACAGTATCGGCAATAAATACACTTTAAGAAAAAGTGTGAAATTGAATTTTGGCTTTTCTTCATTAAAATTGTTAATTTCTAATGGAATTCTTCTTATCAAATTTATATGTAAACATTAATTTCAAGTGTTTTACGACATCTGTTGCTTTTGAACTCACGAAAGCTAGCGATTCTAGAGATTTACATTAATATCTTAATTTTTAAATTGTCCTAGATTTAAATGATTCAAAACCTTTTAAATAAATGTCTATCGAATGCATTAAGATGCGTTCGAATAAGTTATTGGTTTACTAACTGATACACACATTCAATATAACAAATATTTATATTTTATATATAGATATTTAAATATTTACAAAAACGTATTCTGTATTATTTATGAATAATACAGATAAACACGAAGATAAAGAAATAATTAAAACAATTTGCTGATTAACAACAATAATTTGTTGACAAAATTAACAAAAAGATATACTTAAATTTTTCATAATAAAATAATATTTAATAAAATATTAAAAATTTGTTTAATTCAAACTGTTCATTTAACTCAGAAACCTTTTTTTAAGAACCCATGAAAATAAAATACCGAAAACAGCTAATTATAATTAAAAGAGAAATAAACATAAAAATAAATATTTACAAAAGCTTATTCTTTACAGAAAAACAGTAAAATAATAAATGAACGTGTATATAAAAATTAATAATATTACACAATAAACACATAAATAGATCTTTTCCATAGATTAATTTTTGGTCAGCAATTAATTTTAGACAAAATGTTGATTGGCCTAAATTGATATTAATTAACCTAAAATGATTAGTAGAATGACAAAATGTTGATTGGCCTAAATTGATATTATATTACTAGTAGAATCGTCAAAAATAAAACCTTTTATCCTAACTATTATATAATAATACTGAAATATATTTTTATATTTTTCACTGATATTATATAATAATATCTATCACTAATATTGTATATTAATGAAATTTTATAAAAATAAAAATATTTGGTATATTCCGATAAGATTACTTTCATGTGCCAACTTATTTAATTCTTTGGCATTTTTTCCACACGAGTAAAAATAGAGAATTACGTATCTGTTTTATTGACGTTTCGATCAAGCTAGTGATCCTTCATTTATCCTTTTGCGGATAAAAATGCCAAAGAAACAAATTTGGTATATTTTTTACTGATATAATTTATTATATTATATAATATAATGTATTTAATTAATTGTGAAACATGTAAGCCAGACGCGAAAGAATGACGAATGCCGTTTCGTCATCACAATGACTCATCAGTGCCAGATCTCTCCCACTACTGGATGCAGTGAAGGACTGGCAGACGGCAATCAATGAATGAATTTAAAATTAAATTAAATTAAAATTTAACAAATTTTAATTTTGAAAATTTGAAGTTTAACTATTTCAAACTATTTAACTATTTGACTACGGCTTGATTTAATTACTGAATTAATTTTTTTACTTATATGCTTTTTGATAATATTTTTTAATTACAGATTAGTTGATCAAATAGCTTTACTGACTATAAACTTTAATTAAATGT
This sequence comes from Pomphorhynchus laevis, assembly GCA_012934845.2. Classification (NCBI taxonomy): domain Eukaryota; kingdom Metazoa; phylum Acanthocephala; class Palaeacanthocephala; order Echinorhynchida; family Pomphorhynchidae; genus Pomphorhynchus; species Pomphorhynchus laevis. The sequence continues at coordinate 83,245 of WNNJ02003813.1, forward strand.
TTTTGTGTTTGTCTTTTTCGTAAAGTTGTCTCTGTCAACTTTTTATTTGGTATAACTGATTAATAGATTTTTACTAAAGCCGTTCAGAATGCTTCTGGGCAGTAGACTCAAGTCAATATTATTAAGAGCACTAGGGAAGGTACCTCGTTCTTCTGATATGCAACAACGGGTAAACTTAAAGTACACAAAAACAGTGGAATATTTGCACCATAACCAACTAAAGTCAAGACTTGATTTTTCTTGGCTTGTTTACAAGTTTGACGAGTACCAACGGAATTGTATTAGGCGTGATGAAAGGGAACGTTTTGACCATACAGTAATACACACAACAATGTAAATTTGAAATTTATTTCATCGTTTATTTAGATATCATTAATAAATAAGTTGACTGCGTTGATAGATAGTAAAAGCGTTGGTAAAAACATTTTAATTTTTTATTATTTTGAACGTTTTTGTCTGCAGAACAATCTACAGCAAAACGTTTGGTTGCTGAAATTGAGCAAAATGCATTCTGGCTTCCGAACTGGACACACACTCAATCAGTAAGTATTTTGTAGTATTTTTCTTAACAGCCGAACCACTTAATCATTTCAACGGACAAAGTTTGAATTAATAAGTTATATCTTACTTCGGAAATTATATCATAGTTTCCAAAAACGGGTATCGCTCACTCGAAAATTCATAAATTAAAATATTAACATGCACAAAATATATTTTTATTTGAATAATTAAAATTTTTTAAATTAAATACTTTTGTTATTTTTAGCCAAATTACGAGGAATCTAAAAATGGTAAAGTTATATATCAACCCTCTCGTTCTATAGGTATAATAGCTAAAGTAAAAATATTTAAAGATTTGTTTTCAATTTTTTAGAACCAACAATCTCATTTGAAGAAATTTCTGGTCGATGTGATGCTCTCAGTTTAACGTTTGTATATTCACAATCATTACGATTTTTAAGTGAAAATTGAATCTAGTAACATGGGATATTTCAGTACTCGGCAATCGTATTGTATTCATGATGATCTAGTTTTACTTGAATTTGCATTATTAAATTATGCAATGGATATAGTGAAGTCAGAGGTAAGTTAGGATGCTAACTTTTTTATGATGCTAAATTGACTTTACAATTTATAAACTTAAGTTGAAATCAACTATCGAAACTTTAAACATCTCTCATTTCTTAAATAATAAACACACTTTAAAATTTAATAATCACACTTGAAAATATATCTACTATTTATAAATACGAATAGCAATAAATTTACTGGCTTCATTTCAATTTTTTTGGATGATACACCAACTTAAATTTCACCGATTAATATTTAGACATCAACTTTCGTATACAAGAATATTTTTTAATGCTTTTTTTAAAATACGATATTTATGCTTTTTAAAACAAATATATTTATTATGATAAATATTATATTTATCATAATAATATTTATAAATTGAATAAAATACGTAGACTCAGTTATCTGATTTGCTAAGCCGTCTTTTCTTTTCGCAAATTGAAATGAAATTTTAAATAATTTTACTTGATGATTATATGCTATGATCATGTCACCAAATATGCTTAATGAACTCATATTATAGATATATTTATACTAAAAATATAATTTACTAACACTAAACTTAGTAAATTGTAAGTTACGAAATCATAAATGACTTACGCTATAATGTTCTTACAAATGAATCTTTCGTATATATAGTCACTTCGAGCATAATTCTCAAATTGCTCTAATTGTACTTTGATTGTTTCAGCAACTGCTGTTTCTTCGTGCAAAAGACTTTCCAAATCGGCGATAGATTTGTACTAAAGATCTATTTGCGTTTTTAACTGTAAAAGATATAATTATCTATTAGGTACTTAAAATGCATCACTTAGAATTGTGCTCGTATCAGCTAATATAATTATGATCATTGATGAATAATTATTAACATGAAAAGATGTCATTGTTGCTAATAAATATAACTATTTATTATTTAAATAAATAATAAATAGTAATAAATAATAATATTATTAATATTATTATTATTTTGCTTTACTCACTGTAAAGCAAAATTTTTGTCATTTTGTTTAAGACAATTATTATTAAGGTAATTTTAGAAATGCTATTATTTATCAAATAAGTTTTATTTATTTCATAATATAGGAAAACAATTAGTCTTTCAAAATATAAAATTTTATAAATTATATAAAACTATAAATATATAAAACTATATCTAATTTATAATTTAGTATTGAATTGAAACAATTTGTTTCAATTATATATACGAGTCTTTTAAAAAAACTTTATGATGGATTTGTACATCCACTTTTGCACCTATGCCCGTTTCATATTAATTGATGATTCAAATAAAATTATATTACTTATTAGACATAACTTTAATTATTTGATAATAATATTTCCAGTTATTATTACGCAAAATTTGTTTCTATTTCAGGGATTTAAACCAGTTGAAATGGCGGACACTGTGGAAACTTCAGTGCTTGTGAGTTAATAACTTTCATAATTCGAATGTTTTATTAAAATATTTGTCTAACGAATATTTTGTAAAATTTGAATATTTTGATCTTAATTTATTCTTCGTTTTTTATAATATAGGAAATTAATAATAATTTTTAATTAAAAATTTGTTTAATTAAATAAACAATAAAAATTATAATTTACATCGGTTCAAATGCGGTGTAGTCAAGAAACGTTGGTTAGTATTTTTGTTTTAATTATATTACAAATTAAATTGTATATATTTTAAAATACGCAATTTTTAATATTTTTGACGAGATGTGTATCGTCAAAATAAGTGTTTGACAATATCTTTATTTTTACGAATATTTTGCTCTTAATTTGTTCTTTGTTTAATTTATTATTCTTCGTTAATTTATTCTTCTTTGCTCTTACTTTATTATTCTTTTAAAATTTTTAATCAATATTATTTGTTGCTTTTTAAATAAATGTTTGACGATATTTTTATTTTTACGAATATTAAAAATATTATCTTTATTTAGACGATTAGATCATCAAATTCTATGATAACAAAATATAAATTTCTAAATTGTACAATAATATGCCAAGAAGGTCAATCAAACAGGAATAATATTAATATAGATTTGTATCGTAATTGGCATCCTTTAAGAATATTTTAGGTAATTTTTATTTTTTATTAAATCATTCGCATTTTTCAAGAATTGTCAAAAAATAAAAATTTCTACAAATATTTTAATTTTTAATTAATAATATTATTTTTAACTTTTTAAATTTGATAGAAAACAATTTATTCACAAGTATTTTTGTTTAAATCAGCTAAATAAGAGTCAATATTTCACTTTAAATATCTTGACTAAAAATATTTTTAGTTTTTAAAGAAAATGGTTTTCTAATTTTTGTTTAAAACTAAAAAATTTGTAAATTTATTGAAACTTAAGTATTATATTTTTTAATATGATTAAAAAATAATACGATTATATAATTAATATAATTAATAATATATTAATTATATTATTAATATAATTAATACGATTATAATAAGATTATTTATAAGATTTTAATCTTAAGGTTTAATATTAATATTGATTTTATAAATATTGATTTTAATTTAATATTTATTAGATTAATAATTTTTAATTGATAATTTAATTAATTAAATAAGCAATGAAAATGACGAATTCAATTTAATGGCTTTATATGAATTCTGTCACTTGCAAAATCGCTTATGCTGGCATCATTTAAGAATATTTTAAATATTGACACACTTTAAGATATTTATTCTATAAATTCAAGACTTAAGTTTTTAAAGTAATTTTTGTTATCGGCCATAATTAAGGAATAAAGCTGAAATTTTTTAACCTTGTGAAGTACTAATTAATTAAGTATATTAATTAGTATGACGTCATAATTATGATACGTCATACTTAATAAGGTACTAATTTATGACGTACTAACTAATGACGTCATAATTTATGACATCCTAACCGTAATCAAAAAATTACTGTTTAACGAGTCAAAACCCTTAGAAAAATCAATGAATATTGGGTAAATGGACGAGCTCTGATTCAAGTGTTGTATCAATATCTCTCGAACAAAACTGGATTTTGTTTTGGAGTTAGTTCCGCTGTGACAGTATCGTATGAATTTAAGTTATCAAAGTTTTGTCTCAAATTTACTCGCATTTCAGTCAAATGTCTCTATTGATAAAGTATAATGAACTGTGCTCGTTCAATAATGATAATTAAGATGCTATCAGCATATACTATATTACATACGCTATGCTTCATCATAGTGGCAACTTTGAATATTCCACTAAGTGAAAATATTAATATTTAGTTCATTTGTCACTTTGCTTCAGTGAAAGTCAAGTTAGTTTTGATGAATATAGTTACACTCGATTTCGTCAACAATTCCAAGAAGGTTGTAATGATAAAAGACGGTTGTAAAGATCGAATTAAGAGTAAGCTGGTTAGATCTCATTATTATCTAAATTAGATCTTATTAAACAACTAGCTGTTGTTTTCAATTCGTGAAATTTTTTTCTCTGAAATAAGTTTTTAAATTTTAGGAAGCTTGTGGATTTCCATTGAAATCGTGTAGTGGTTCATCCGCTGCTTTTGTAATTGACGAATCAGACAATATCGAAGCATTATCTGGGACTTCTGAGATGTGTATAGCACATTATGTTTCAACTTTAAAGATTTCGGAGGACACGCTTCCTCTGCTGTAAGTAAATATTTTTATCGTTTGAAATCTCTAGTAGTTGCAAGAGAAATTTAAAACGCATTTACATCGTTAAAGCGACAAGGCTTCAATAAACATCAAGTCTTTTTAGAGATTTTTGTTAGTTTAGAATAATTTTAAACGTTTTTGTACTTATTCTTTATGATTAATGAATCTTCTTTTTCTTCGCGTTTTCCCGCTTAATTGCAGGGTCCGCTGTTTATGCTCAGTCCCATCCACTTGACCCGAGCGACTTCTGGCTTTGCGTTTACGGCCTTCATATACAGAAGGCCGTCAACGCGACGAACTAATGTAAAGGCCTTCTTTATATGTACTTCAGTCATTTCAGTTGATATTAAAGATGTCATTATATGGTATCTATAAATGACATAACATTATCTATAACATTTATTATCCATAACATAATAAAAAATTATTAGACCTGGATCAAAATGAAGAAAGAAATTTTTTTTGATATTATCTTCAGAAAATTACCTGAAATTATGTAAATTTTTGAAAATAGGTTAGCAAAATATCAAATAAACTTTTCTTTCTTTATTTTAATCCATCTCCTATAATTCTTTATCAATAATGGATCATTTATCAACTATTTAAAAACATAACATAAAATTTGCTTTAACAAACAACTTAAAAAATTGTTCATTGTTTTTACTGATCCGAAGGTCGGGTTAAGGAGGCAGTGCACGGGCGAGATATGACCATTATTACGGTCCTGATTGCCCACCAGACTTCCATTTCAGGTAGTCCCAAGCGTTCCCTGACGAAATTGTGAGTTTGTTGTGTCCACTTATCCTGCAGTCGGCCTCAGAGTCTCCGTCCGGATAGTCCATTCTGGGACTTTTTGCAAGAAAGATACTCTTAGGATAGGTTGTATATGCTCAACCGATGTGTCGTCGAGTGATAAGTTTGGTTCTCGTCTATTGTCAGTTAACCTCACCGTGATGCGGTCTGCCAAAATCTTATCAGTCGTAGGCTAGTTCATTGGTGGATAAATTCGGATCCATCTTATGACCATAACGGTGGATTAATCTTACTAAAGCGGAAAAGGGTCACTGGGGTCTTGTATCCTCGCAACATAAGATATGTAGCACATATATGCCATATATGTACTATATATAAGATACAAATGTAAATATATTCTTAAAATAAGGTATAAACTGTTACCGACAATAGGACGAAAAATTTGGACAAAAATTTAACCATCAAATAAATATAAATATATGGATAAAATTGAATTGAATTAATATCTCTAATTGGATTTTAATTATTAGTAATTTATTAATTTTGTAACTATGCGACGTTGTTCGAACGCATATATTAACAATATCTTCCTAACATTACTAAACAAATAATGTTTTCTTGTTATATAGATTTACATCGCTCACTAGATGTTTTCGACCAGAAATATCTGGATCTGATCCTAGAGGATGCCTTTACAGAGTACACGAATTCAATAAGGTAAATATTATTAACGTTTTATCATTATCACTGATTTAATTATTATTTTGCTATTTGTTTCATTATGTATAATTTAATTTTTCTAACTAAAATCATATGTAATTTCAACTATATTTTACACATCTGCGAATAAAGAAAATTTGGTTTCGAAAGAAACATTTTCAAAAAATAAATTTTTCTTTAGCAAACATTAAGGAAAAAAGTTTAATATTGGTGATTGTTTATTTATCATTTATTTTTCACTAATATACGTCACTAAGTTTGTGGCAGGAAGACAAGTAAATAAAATGAATTAATTTTAATATGATGTAGAATTGATTTCGGGTCAAATGTAACTAATTGACTGCAAACTATCCCCGATAATGTGTTTCTCGGGCATGTTTCTCGGTGATTAATGTAATATGAATTAGTTAAGAGATAATTAGTTTAATAAGAATTAGATTTAAAATACGTTATTCATTTATCACGTTCTCTGTTATTCTATTTTCGAAGTGACTAATAGAATTGAATTTATTTATGTGCAAATGTGGACGAGTCCACTTACAGATTCACCAATAAATAATAATAGAGAAAAAGAAATAAAATCCAGTACTGTATATTGGCAAGAAATATGTAAAAGTTTAATTTTTAAGAAAAGTTATTAACAAATTATAAATTTTATAACAAACAATAAATTATAATAATTAAAAACAATAATAAATAATCCGACGATTTCAAACGATTCCAGTATCTTGTTGATTATAATTTCATCCTCTGGATTGATATTAAAATTTTATTAATGAATTCGGATAGTAATATTAATATTAATCTGATAAGTTATTTATTAATGCCTAATGTAGCCTCTCATCATGGGGTCGAAAGAAAAAGATTACATAATTGCAAACAAAATCGAGACTTGCAAAGAAATTATACTGACTCCTTAACTTTGACTTGAAGAAGATTTAAATTTACTTATAGTTAATTTATAAAAATTATTTATTAAAAATAAATGATTTTGGCCCATATTGTAAACAAATTATGTTGTTTTTCGCTAGCAAAGTTGTTAGCAAAAAAACAAAAAAAAATGATTCTGCTCCAGAATTTTAAAAATATTTAAAATTGTTGATAATGATCCATTATTGATAAAAAAATTATTGGAGCTGGATCAAAATAAAGGAGGAAAATTTTATTTCAAATATCTAGCTAACCACTGTTAGCATCTTCAGAAAATTACCTCTGAAAAATATACTGGTCATTTTAGATTTCGATTTTCTCTGTGCTTTTCGATAAGTGCAAAACAATAACTCCATAGCATTATCGAATTATTTTAAATGGTTGATAATGATCCATAATTAATAAATAATTATTGGAGCTGGATCAAATAAAATAGGAAATTTTTTATTTGATATCTCGCTAACCTCTGTTAGCATCTTCAAAAAATTACCTCTTAAAAATATACTGGTCATTTTAGATTTCGATTTTCTCTGTGCTTTTCGATAACTGCAAACCAATGGCTCCATAGCATTGTCGAATTATTTTAAATGGTTGATAATGATCCATAATTAATAAATAATTATTGGAGCTGGATCAAAGAAGAGGCGAAATTTGTATTTGACATCTGTTAGCATCTTCAGAAAATTACCCTTTAATTACCCTTTAAAAAGTAATTTTCTGAAGATGCTAACAGAACAAATCAAATCAGCTAACTGAGTCTAGGTATTTAATATAATTATAAACAAAACAAAACATAATAATGCTAAATCAAATTTTAATAATTAAATAATAAAATAAATAATTGTTTTTAGATTTTCTATAATTTAAATCAAGTTGAAATAAATGAAATTTAAAAAGTCATTTTTTTGAAATGACTAATAAATAAGAAACCGTGTATAAGAATAAGGATTAGAGGTCATCAGGAGGAACTGCTATGTTATTAGGTTTCGGACCCTAATTCTAGTGAAACACGATTAAATCAGCTAACTGAGTCTACGTATTTAATATAGTTATAAAATAAACAAAACATGATAATGCTAAATCAAAATTTAATAATTAAATAATAAAATTAAAAATTGTTTTTAGATTTTCTATAATTTAAATCAAGTTAAAATAAAAAATTGAAATTTAAAATAAACGTCATTTTTATGAATTGACTAATAAATAACATACGTTGTTAGCAAAATATCAAATAAAATTTTCTTTCTTTTCATTCATCTCCAATAATTACAATTCAAAAATAATTATTAGTTAAACACTTTTATTAATTATTAGTAAAAAATTAAAATGATTTATTCCTTTTAATTCCTGAACATGATATTATTGTTTACTGAAAGATGACTATTATATGACGTATTATGACAATAATACGCATATTATAATATGCGTATTATATTGTATTTGAAATGTAAATTAAATTTTGCATTGTATAAACAAAGTGTGGCGAATATTTTGGAAAAGTTTGTATTTTAAGTAAACCTTAAATTTCGACAGTTCGGTATGGATATTTTTTTAATTTTCGACTATGATTATCAACTTATAAGTGATAATATTTACTTTGCAATTTAAAGTTTTGCTGTGTGTAAACTCATTATCGACAGCTACAGACGGTCTAAAATGTTTTTAGCGCCTTTAATGTTGCCATTATAATACGTTGCCATTAAAATATGATAAGCATATTGACTTCAGAGTAAGCTCTTTAATCGCGACAAATATTTTTGAAATAAATGCTTGTATTTATTTATAAATAAATATATTATTAACTTTGACTTTAAGAATATTTGATATTTTGACGGTTTGATAGCATTAGACTGCATGTTGAGATGTTATGGTTGTATTCAAAGGTATTCAATCGATTTTACGAAGAGGCATTGTAGAAAGAATTGGACAGGAGAATACATGAGAGATAAGTGGGCATTGTAGATGACAGAATTTGAAGCAACAACATATTGCTGGAAGACCGGTGATTCGAATAAGCAAATACGAGTTTTTTGAAGTTGTAGATCGAAATGTATTAATAAAAGAAAATTACAGCAATTATTAATTTTTAATTATTAATAAGAGTATTATTTAGCCAGTGTGCCTCTCGGCTTAGGCAACAAAAAGTATAAGCATAAATAGTTGTATAAAATACAAAAAATCAAAAATTGTTGAATTGTTGATCGTCCAAAGGCATGCGAAGGTTTTGTGTCGGAATCAGGCGGATATGCAAGGAATTGAAACTTTTTAAGATGTCATGTGTAAAGTATTTTGTGTAACTTGTCAATTTCGCTTAACGACCACTTTGAGAGATGATCACACGAAATTGATTGAATGCATAGCCATATCTTGGTTGCATTTACATTTCTCCATTGTGTGAAAATCATTAAAGTCCTTAAGAAAATCATATGTGCGTGACAGCGCAAGCATGTCACAAATTAAGCAACTACAAGATTCAATACGGGCTATCAAAGCTACCACGGTTGAAGACATTAACAGAAATACCCAAGAAGCGCTTCACAAATCCGCATGCATTTATCAAGCTGGTGAAAGTTTGTGGCCTTCAAATCAGTCCAGAAAGCTTGTGTTCCGTAAGTGATAATAGGAAGCAACATAAATTTAAAGAAGTGAAGTACCCCTACCAAAGAAAGAGAACTCAGATTGCTAATACATGCAGCACATAGCCGCATATGATGCTTTTAATTCAAAGTGTAGCGTAAAGGACCAACGCGACGATAACATTATATTGAGGTATTTAGAGCTTTTGCAGATTGCTAACTGGTCACTTTAGTAGTAAATATGATCATTACGACTAAGGCGTCCTCCTCTTCAAAATTTGACAACCTTTGATTTGTTCATATTGACCTTTAGTCTGTTAGCTTTACAATACCTGCTTAGTACAAAAAGGGAAACTTTTACAGCGGAAATATGTGATGACATTATTGCTAAGTCGTCAGCGTAAAAAGCACAATAATCAAAGTTGAGTCACAACGGTATTGATCTGGAAGGCCCATCAGAAGAAAGGAAAATAAAATCGGGATCAGATGATCACCTTGAAGAACACCTTTGTTAGTGATAAATGGTTCAGATTGATCCGAACCGTCAGTTATTCGCAGAGCGCTGGGTTGCAACACCCCCTTTAGCAAATTCAGAAAGTGCCCTGATATTCAGGTATTTTGTACAAGTTTCCGTATGAGTAGTTCTCTATTCACCGAATCGAAAACTTTGTGAAAATCTATGAGAATATAACGTAGAGGTACAAGTGATTTGTGAAACAGTCAAGAACGCGATCGCGAATTGTCCTGATAGCGTCCAAAGTAGACATTCCTTTCCGAAATCCAAATTGTTTTGGTGGCAAAAGAAAGCCTCGCGAAACTACTAGTCGTGATGCCATTATAGAAGTGAGCAATTTATACAGGTAATTCAGGAAGGCTATTCCCCTTATGAATTTGTATTATCGGTAGCTCCCTTACCTTTGTATAATACTTTGATCATAACTGATCTTCATGAACTGGGTATAGGAGCTCCGAACAAGAACGTGTTGAAAAGGAACAACCAGGAGTTACTTAACAAAGGACATGAAGCTTTAATATGCTCAATGCATATCATGTTAGGCCCGTAAGCCTTATTACTCTTCGAAGTGTGCAAAGCTTGTTATATTTTGTCTACAGTAAAAGCAAGATTAAGCGAATCATAATCATTGGAAGGCGCGGAATAATTCAATTATTCCATGAATTTTATGGAATACTAGATGTATTACATGTCGATACGCGCCTAAGCAGCCATGGAGCATTTTCGGGTTTAGCGATAAGTCTATATTCTTCTTTGAGTAAATGCGCTCTCCTAAATGTTCTAATTTCTTGCACGTATAGACGTCGAAGAAGAACATAATTGTCGCGAGTTGTAAGGTCATATCGTGAGTTCTTATACAGTGCTAGCAGTTCCCGCTAAAGAGCAACCAGCCACAGCGGTCTAGATACATGTTTATAAACTTTGCTAGGTCGAATTCGATAGTGGCAAGCACCTATTAATGCTCATTTTATTAATGCTTTGTTCTAGTTTACCAGTGATAAGGCAGTCAAGAGCTTGGCATATCTTGGAAATATCTACTTTGGGCAAATAGAGAAGATGACTGGTTTGCACATTAGAAACAACACCGTTTGAAAGTGAAGAGAACTTCATAAGACATGATACTGGCTTGTGTTTTCGTACAAGGGACAAACTTGTAGTCAAATCAAGGTGAATGCGCTCTATGTTCAAGTTAGAGAAAATTAAGTCAATACAGCTGCGACCATTCCAAGCTTCGTAGGGCCAGTGTTCTTCAGGAACATGAAGATCGAGATTATACAACTAAAAGAATTGTTTTAATTGTTCTAGCCTATTCAGATCGAGGTGACCCAAATAATGTGATAATTATTAAATAATGTGATATAATAACGATTATTATACTATTTATTATGATGATTATTTATTATAATGATTATTATATTTAATAATTATTTAATAATGTGATATAATTATTAAATATTGATAACTATAATGTGATAATTATTAAAATAATTTCAATTAATTGTGATTACTTAATAATTGATTTAATAATTATTAAATATAATAATTATTGATAAATTGTTTAGAATTCCAAAAGTTTGTGATATGAAGACGCAATGATAACATAAACATTTATTCTAAAATTTTCTATCACATTCATCGATTTGTATTATAAAGTTGGTTTATGTATCTTGAACTAATTACAATAAATTGTTAGATATTGACAGTGGATAATTCCACCAACCAATGTTAGATATTCCAAATATATTAATCTATTATATTAATCTTAATCTTATATTAATCTTTATGCTTTAAGGTCGAAATGTTCGCAGTTTGTAAAAATTCAGTTCAGGCCAGCGATGATCTTCAATACGAAATGTGCAAACTTCAGATAAAGATATTTTCAGATCTGGGACTTTGCATTAGGTAAAATAGCTGTGCTTGCTTATGACAGGTTTTAAATACAAAATTATCCTTTGCGGTTAACTATAACCGTGTTAAACGTTAACACGAACAACCGATTCACTAGAAATAAAGTAAAATAGCAAAAATATTATCAATAATTACCAGATGATAACTCCTATATTGTATTTATATAAATTCGCAAATTTTCGTTATTTTTCAATAAAAGGAAAAATCATTATACATTTTGGTTAATTTGAGATTTACACAGAATTTATAAAAAAAAATCTAAGAACTAAAGTTGATGGACTTTATTTGATTTTGATTTTTAATCAAACTTTACAAGATGTTTGTAAAATACAGAATAAGCAAAATCAAAGATTGGTCGTTTGCACATATGCAAAATTAAACACTTGATATTTGTAATGCAATAACGCTCGAGATTAAATGTCAATTAAGTGAATATATATTTTGTTTGGTTTAAAGGGTTCTTGATATGCCAACACATGATCTTGGATTATCTGCTTATCGCAAATATGATATAGAAGCATTATTCCCATCGTCCGGGCGTCTCGGTGAGGTAAGAAACAAATCACCATTTTGCTAATAAATGACTTTATTCGTTTAAGATATCAAGTTGTTCCAACTGCACTGACTTTCAAAGCAGACGACTTGGTATTAAATATTCTACATCAAACAGTGGATTTGAATATGCCCATACAGTATTGGGACTGTATTGTTTCCCTATGCAAAAATATGTTTTTAGATCAACGCTACAGCAATGGCATCGTCTCGGGTACTAATGGCCTTGGTTGAGCAATATTATAGCGAGGTTTCTAACGTTAATTTATAATTACTTACTAATATAGTTATTAGGCATATCCATGTTAGGTGTGTTGTTCTTAACCGAATGTGTATATAATATTCGGTAGCGCCACCAATGAAAGAACTATGAAAGAACTTCTTTTACTTTTCATTCCTAGGTTTTCTTCAAAACAATATATAAACCAAAATAATTTTAATTTGCCTATAGCATTTATCTCCACACGTTTTCCATTAGCATTATTTGCTTCTGTTTTTATACCTGTGTAATTAAAACTTTCTTCTTTTATATGCAGCCGAGTATGTGCTACAACTTAACCCGTTCTGTGTTGTTTTCGAATATCTCACATACGATTATATTCTAATCTAATGTAATTATTATTTTGCTTTCATGTTTCTTCGACATCCTTGTTTTTAAGCATTTACGGGCTCTGTTGATCCGCTGGTAAACATTTCTACATGTGCTGCTTCTTTATCTCACTTTATTTCTCAGTATGCTAAGATGTATTTATCGTGATATTGGCATGGATTAGTTTTTCATGATCCTTAAATGTAAAAGAAGTTATTTATTTCGATGTTGACTTGGCGATCCTACCAAATATTAAATTTAAATATTAAAAAGTTAAAAACTTGTGTACGTTATTTATTTAATATTGATTGTCTTCACTATTTATTCACTAAATGATTGTTTTCATTATTTATTCACTAACTGATTGTTTTCTCGTAATATATTATAGTTAATATATTGATATATTATATTATTATATTATAGTGCATAGTTAACGCACTTAATAATAAATTAAGTAATGAAAAAATTTTGTTTATAAAAGTAAGCGTGCAGTTCGCAATAAACCGGATTATTAATTAGATAAGTTAAAAAACATCGATAAAAGTTAATTTAATAAACGTCTACAGTTAATAAATGTTTGTTAACTGTAAGAAAAAGCTCTACGTCTACAAGAAAACGGCTATATATAGAGCTTTTTCTAAGAAAAAGCTTTATATAATAAAACTGTAATATAAACTGTAAAATTAACTTTAACTTATAATATGTATATAATATAATATATTATAATATATATAATATCTAATTGATTGTTTTCTCGTAAAGTCATCAAGTATTAAGAAATATAGTAATATAGTATACTATATTAATATATAATATGTTATTACAATGCCATATACCAATACATAGTATTTTGTGCATTGCGATATACCAATAAAAATATTTTGTGTATTGCGTTGTGCTGAAAATTGATTTTCGTATATCTATACAGAAGAGATAACCACATTAACAATTTCATCTAATTGTAAGCAAGTGGTAACGTAACAAAGGCACGTGGCTTTTAAGACAAGTGTCCCGGCAAAAAAGCCAATACAAATGTTGTAGTTTATTTTATCAAGACTAAATATTCTAATTCAAATATTTTTTAATGCAAGATTTTATTTATTTCAAAAATTGCCGGTTTATTTTTTTGTAACCTTATTAATCTTACGATATTTAAAATGTTTATTTTACAAAATCACAATTGCTTAAAATAAAGCGAATGATTTTGGCTGTTTATTATACTTTTTGTAATATACCAAGGACATTTTGATTTTTTTAAACTTAGACTCGTATAAGTAATTTCATTTCTAATTTTGAAATTTCCTGTGTGGATATAAAAAAATCATTGACTTCATTATATAAAATAAAATCAATGATTTGCCGTAGTTGACACTACGCTACTTTATCGCGACTTTTAAAATGTGAAATTTTAAAGGTAAGCATAAGTTGATGTCTATGGCTCAAAAAATTTAACTTTAATTTAGTTGTTTTTTGGAATTTAAAAGTGTTTAAAAAAATCTATTAATTAAAATAGAATATTTTCATTATAAGGTTTTGTGATTTTATTTCGATAATTTTGTTTCGCAAATCGAGAGATAAAATTAGAGAAATAAATACGATCGGCTAGATGATCACTATTATAATGATTAATTATTATTTAAAATATAATATCTTTTTATTTCTGTTTTTGTTACAGGAAGAGCAATTGATGAAAGTACCGGACATGCTAATCCCATACATAGGAAGATCAACGATTTTAAATACAAAACCAAAGTCTAAAAAATTCTTTGTAAAATTGTTAGCGAACCCGACTGGATATGGATCAGTGACCTATGAGCAAACTCATCAAAAGCGTCTTGAAGGCAAATCCGCAAGAAAGCAATTATTGTTATCACAGAAAAATGAAAATTAATATATCATTAAATTTTGATCTGTTATAATGTACAGTGGTGATTTACTGGATCGTATTCATAAAGTCAGTTACCGTTATAATTTTAATTTTTTATTTTGTGTACAAACCGCATAAATAGTTTTAAAATTAATTCCATTAACTCAATCATAGAGCATGTTAATCGATGGAATTATAACCTCAAATTGAAGTTGATTTTAGTTCTAATTCACGATTGATTCGTAAGTATCAATCGCTAATTAATTTGTGAGGTTTAATTTGTGAGGTTATCAACCCTGTCTAAGATTATGTAATTTTTATTTTGTTGTTTATGAAATTATGAGATTAAATTTTTAAGCTTCAAAATTTAAGCTTATAATTTCTCATGATCGTTACATAATAGCAAATCCTTTTTTGTTTAATATTAACATATTTAAATTAAAAAATATTAACATAATAAAATATTCATTTTAATAAAATGTTAATAATTAAAATGCTTTATTCAATAAATAGTAGATGAAATTTAATCAATTTACACTATTTTTATAAATTTGTAATTTAAAGGTTTTTAATAAAAAATAATTCTTCAATAATAAAATTGTAACATTAATTTAACAAAATTTTGTGGTAAAATACGAATAAATTTATTTTTATTAAATAAATAATTTTTATTATTTATTTTTTTAATTTTTTAAAATAATAAATTTAAAAATTTATTATTTTTAGTCACATCGTCGGCAGTACTGTTTTCTTTCATGCGGGGTTTGATTATTAAGGGTTCTAGACAAAATAGTTTTAAGATAAAATATTTTTTATATTATAAATTGATTGTTCACTCATATTGGATTATTTATTAGTGGAGAGAGTGAAGAAAATATTTATTTAATCTCGAATTTTCAATAGCCTACTGCTATCATCATGAGTAAATGTTACAAAATATTTTTGTAACATTTACTCCTGAAGATGATAGCAGTAGGCTATTGAAAATTCGATTTAATAAATATTTTACTTCACTCTCTCCACTAATAAATTATACAATTAATATTAATTCTTTTATTGAGAATAAAATCGAACAAAAAATAGCTTAATATATAAAGCAACACAATAATATAAAAAATAAATTTAAAATCATTAGCGCAAAACGTTTATGGATGAATAATAAATTATATACTCTGTTAGATAATTAATTCAATTTTTTATTAAAGATACGAAATTATTGGAATGTATAATAAACATCCAAATGATTTTGTGCCGAAGTCAATAATTAGAAAGTTAAATCAATAAATTTACTGATTTATTAGCAGATACTCTCGATAATTAATTTTCAAAATTAAAAACGTTTACTTGATATTAAAATTATTACTTAATAATAAATTAATTTTGCTATAATTAATATATTAAATATATTATCAAATATCAACAAAAATATTTATAAATAAAATGAAATATCAATATATAATTATTTAATAATAATTAATTTTAGTTTACGAGTTTGAGTAGCTTACATTTCTACCAATTGTATCAGTTTGTTTATATCCCTTTATTTATTTATAATTAAAATCCAAATTAACTCTAAGGATACTGACAACCAATAAAAAACTCAGCACATAAAAATAAATGAGTAATATGTGAAGCAAATCAAGGGAAGATACGACTCGTGAATGTAAAGTACGAATATTATAAATTTATTATAATATTATTATAATGTATTATAATTTATTAAATTTATTATAATTTATTAATTTATAAAGTTATATTTATAAACTTCAAAATTATTGATTTATTAGGACACATAGTTTTCCGAGAGTTTCAGTTTATCTCCTATTTGTTGCCTCGTTGTAGAATTCATAACTTGTAAATCTTCGGAAAAATTATAAATTGGAAAATTTAATAAAAATGATAAATGTTTAAATAATTTTTAAAATATTTTAAAAATTTTATATACAAATTTAAAAATTATTATAAAATTATATTAATTATTATTAATATTCTTTCAGTAGTCGGTTTTATATTATCCTCGTGTGCTTCTTTTGATCGTGTCAGCATCACTGTACACTACATTCAGCGTGTGTGGGCCTCATCAGCAGTGACTCCACGTCTACATTTCATGTTTCGGTCATGTTACTGTTTCTACTGAATTCATTTGTCGCCGAAATTCTGGTTTATGCACAATTGAAATGTTCAACAGATGGTGTGGTCTGTAACTATTATTCGATATCATAACCTACCAAAGACCAAATTTTTTATTATTCGTTCCTATACGAATTGTTCTACGGAGAGTAAAATGTAAAAATTGTAAAAAATTTTTTGTAACATTTACTCCTGATGATAGCAGTAGGCTATTGAAAATTCGAGATTAAATATATATTTTACTTCACTCTCTCCAGTAATAAATAATAATTATATATCTTTATTTTTTATTTATAATTTATAAAATGCATAGATTCAGTTATTTGATCTGATTTGATCTGAAACGGCAATACAATTTAAATACATTCAAAGCTTCTAATTAAAATTTGTTACCTTAAAGTCAATATTTTGTTTATCGTGATAACTCTTTGTCATTCTTTCCATACCCGATTCCATTGCCTTTCTCTTTTTTGCATAAGATTCTAAAATTGTTTTAATGGGTTTCACAATATCGTCGTTCAGTGAATTGGAGAACAGCCTATGGTTTTCAGCTTCTGAATCGAATTCTACAGCTAATTCGTGATATGCATTCGACATTGTTCTTAATAATTGTGATTGTTTATTTTACCAAAATTATAATTTTAAATATTTAAAAATATATTATTGAATGTATTTATTATTTTTGAATTATGCGCACTTTTAGATTATTGATGAATAAAAAATATTATATTATAAATTGATTGTTCACTCATATTGGATTATTTATTAGTGGAGAGAGTGAAGAAAATATTTATTTAATCTCGAATTTTCTACTGCTATCATCTTCAGGAGTAAATGTTACAAAATATTTTGTAAAAATATTTTGTGACATTTTTTGTAAAAATATTTTGTAACATTTACTCCTGAAGATGATAGCAGTAAGCTATTGAAAATTCTTTTAAATAAATAATTTACTTTACTCTCTCCACTAATAAATAATAAAATATTTTAATATTTTTAAATTATAAGTTTTATTCTGTCCATAATAAAGTGAATACTTACTATCAAACACGTTCTCTGAAGTTTCTTTTTATAGTTAATAAACATTTATTAACTGTAGACGTTTATTAAATTAACTTTTATCGATGTTTTTCAACTTATCTAATTAATAATCTGGTTTATTGCGAACTGCACGCTTACTTTTATAAACAAAATTTTTTCATTACTTAATTTATTATTAAGTGCGTTAACTATGTACTTTTGACATAAGAATAATGAATAATTCCTGTGTGTTGCTATGATCAGTCGGTCAAAATTTACAGACTTTGTATTTTCGGTGTTTATGTACATAAACACAGGCTTTCAATTTTTTGACTTAACAAAAGAATCTCATTTTTATCATATTTTAGTCGAATTCTAAAGATTTTATTCAAACAATGCGATTTTATTAATTTCAGATAGTTAAACCTTATGGACACTGAGCTCATTATCAACGAATCAACAATGATATATGGTGACTATAACAATTATCAAAATAATCAAATGTATACGCAGACTACATCGAATCCTCTTATATCTACACCGTTCTACAATCCTCAAGCGCAATATAATCCGGCACAAAGTTTCCAACAAGTAAATCCACCTAACCTCAACCCTATGGTTGCTAGTATGGCCGCGAATTATGGAAGTGCAACTGCTAGTCACTATAAATCCGTAGTCATTAATAAGGTAGTGTATATAATATTCTCAAACTGAAATGGAATCGCAATTAATTATTAAAAATGTGAAATAAATTTGTACGTAGAAATTAAAGTATGCATGAATTAAATAAACTAATTTTATATTGCGAATTCAAAATAATGCAAAATAAAAGTTAAATAGTTAAATAATAAAAAATTAATTAATAATAAATAATTATTATAAGATTTTATATAATTTATATCAAGATGAATTATAAACTGAAATTTAAAATAAAAGTCATTTTCATGAATTGACTAACAGACGATGTATCAGAATAAGGATTAAAGGTCATCAGGAGGAACTGCCATGTTATCAGGTTTTGGCCCCTGTTCCTCTACTCAACATTGCAGCGGGGCCAAATACATGCTAATTATTTCGAATTACTACCTCACCGTGTAAATATAAAGTGGGCATTTTTGAATTTAACATCATTGTTAGCATTAAAAACGCTATCTTATCATATTATGAGTAAAAAAGTGAGTTCTTTGGAATTCTAGAGGCAGTTATCTGATATGCATTTTGTGGATTAGTGTTTCTATCTGAACCAGTGATTACCCGTTCCAACTTGGGCTAAATACAGAGGAAGCTGCCATAGCGAAATTTAATGTTCGATGTAAAACATTGAAGCAGTATTGAATTAAACAAATGAAAACAAATAATGTTATCGAATCAAATCTCCTTGAAGAGATTTGATTCATCAAAGTCAAAAAGGTCTTATTAATCAATTGTAATTGAATGTACATACATTATAAGATTGGTTTGCATGATTAAATTAAAAATTAAGTCATTTAATTTTTAAAATATTCAATTTTTATATATTATGCTTTTTCAAAACTGAAATATTGATTTATCACTCTAAACAGTCAACAGGTAGCAGGCCTGAAGATACTTGTAATTGGGGGGGGTGATACTAAAATGATTGGCTACAATTTATCTAAATTCTTGTTCTTTTAATCATGTAACTTGTAGTGACATCAAGCGTGCACTACAAGAGCAATGCGTTTATGTTCGTGCAGTCGATTAAAGATATAGTGAAAGATTTCGTTAAAGATTAAAAATTTATTTAATTTATAAATTTTTTAATTTTTTAATTTAAATATTTTTCATTATTAATAATTAATTATTTGTAATTATTTATTAATTATATAACATTTAATATTGTGATAGTAACACATTATTACTATTTTATTCAATAGTAAATTGATTTAGTCGTATTTATTTTATAAAATGATTCTTTAAAGTACATTCATATATTATTTTGTAATATATTTTTTCATTTTTGTTTTTCTTAATTAGCAAATGATACGTAAATGTCTATTATCTTTATGAATTTTAATTATATGTAACTTAAAATCTGTAATTAATTTATAAAATTTTATAAAATATTATATATAATATCAAAATATTATATATAAAATATTTATATAAAAATATTTGATTTATATATAAGTATATTTATCAATTTGAATCTACACATAATACAAAAATGTTAAGTTTATTTAATAACGTGATAAATAATAATTTAGAAATTTGATTTTGAATGCTTGAAATATTTTTATATTTTTTAAGTTTTTAAACTTACAATTTATCTATTTATACATTTTTTATAAAGTACCAGTTCATATAAATCAGACTGAGTTTACGTATTTTTTGTAAATTTTACTCAGATAATTGAATTTACGTATTTTTGTGTTCATCATTCTAATACAAAGCATATTGTTTATTATCCATCCATGAAAAATTTATTGATTTATCCATCCATAAAAATAAATTTGTAATAATATTTTATTATTTCGTCTATTACAAAATTATAAGTAAATCAAATCAGCTAACTGAGTCTAAGGCAACAACTTGAAATCGCCAACACCGTGCCAACAGTCTGTATTCCTGCCGCTTTGTCAACTTATAATTGTAATTAATACTTTCTAATCATATATTTTATCATTTATATTTTTTCTTATATTGAATCTATTCAATAATTGCTATAACGACTATTTTTTTTATCAAAAGACTAAACCTTATAGAGATGTACTTACCTATTTGTTTTGTCAATATAACCGGATAAGTAAGATTTACAAAATGGAATTTTTGGGCACATTTTCGAGCATATGTTCATCTATAATGTGAATAATTAGATCAGAAATCTAAGTATACGTGTTTTATATTATTTAAATCAAAAATAAAGATGAATAAATAATAATTATATAATATTTTATACAATTTATATTTATATCAAGTTAAAATTTAAAATTGAAATTTAAAATAAAAGTCAATTGTTATGAATTGACTAAAAAATAACAGGCAATGTATCAGAATAAGAAATATAGGTCATCAGGGTTAACTGCTATGTTATCAGGTAAAAATACATTTAAAAATACAGTTGACAATGATATTTTAAAATTAAAATAACTCTGTCATTTATAATCACATAATATTACATCAGAATATTCTATCATCATAAGATCGAATTTAACTGCTTTTGAATTAGTCGAACTTTGAATTTAAGCTCTTTTAAAAATATTATAAATTAAAAATAATGCTAAATTAAAATGTAATAATTAAATAATAAATAATTAAAGAATAATAAATAATTATATATAATTTAATAATTTTATATCACATTTTTTATAACTTGTATAAAGTTAAAATTTAAAATTGAAATTTAAAATATAAGTCAATTGTTATGAATTGACTAATAAATAACATAAATAAATATTGGAACTGGATTAAAGAAAAGAGGAAATTGTTTGATATTTTGCTAACTTCTGTTAGCATCTTTAGCAAATTACTTTTTAATAGTTGATACTGATCCATTATTAATGGATCAATTTATGTTCAATTAGTAAAATTACTCAGATAATTGAGTAATCAGATAATCCGTAACTCAGTTATCAGATAAGATAAATACGTATAAATTGATACTAATATGTAGCTTATATATCAAAAAATAAAGAATAATATAAATAATATATCAAATTAAAATTTAAATTTGAAATTTAAAATAAAAGTATATTGTTATAAATGACTAATAAATAACAAGTGATGTATCAGAATAAGAATTAGAGGTCATCAGTGTGATTATGATTTAATATTTTATATTTTTTGAAGGTAATTATTTATCATTATATTAACTAACCACGATTATTGTATGAAGTAAATGCCAACATTGCATTAATACATTCTATTTTATTTAAAGCTGTTTTGTAAAATACCGCCTACAATAATTCAAATCAGCTAGCTAAGTAAAAAATTAAGGATTAGAGTTTATTTAGATAATTAAATAATTATATATAATAAATAATTTTAAATGATTTTATAGAATTAATATACATATCAACTTAAAATTTAAAATTGAAATAAAAGTCAATTATTATAAATTGCTTTATAAATAACAGACATTTTCAACTGGCTTTCCAATTTAGATCAGATAACGAAGTCTACGTTAAATTATTTATAAATTAAAAACAATGCTTAATAAATTTAAACAATTGCATAATAAATAATAATAAATAATTAGATAATAAATAATTTTACATAATTATATTTGATTTTATACAATTTATATCGAGCTAGAATTTAAAATTGAAATTTAAAATAAAAGTCAATTTTCATGAATTTGCTAATAGACAACAAACGATGTATCATAATAAGGATTAGAGTTCATAAGTAGGAACTGCTATGTTATCAGTTTTCAGCCCTTATTCCTCAACCCCACATAGAAATAATATAAATAATAATTTTAAACAAAAGTCAATGTTAAATTTTAAACAAAACTCATATGCAAAAAGCTTTATTATGATATACTAGTGAAAGAGGTTAATTCTAATGATTTAAATGTAAATCCAACATATGAACGTAGTGAGTTGAGCTTAGAAACAATTATTACAAGTCACTGTTCTATAATGGATAAAAAGGGTATAAAGGTTGAATTAGATAATAAAACTATACCTATATTATATTGGAATCCAAAATTACATAAAAATCCAATAAAACCTAGGTTCATATGTAGTGCGTTTAAATGTACATTAAAACCACTTTCTGTCTATATGAATAAAATACTTAAAGTAATTAAAGCACACTTTAAAAAATATTGCAAGGTAATCGAAATTAATACTGGTATAAAACACTATTTAGAGGCGTTAGAAAAATTAATTAATTTTATATTCGGAAAAAGATATACATATATATGTTATAATAATTATAACGCCTATCTAACAAAAATTAAACCATCAAATAAATATAAATATATGGATAAAATTGAATTAATAGAATCCTTAAATATTTTGATAAATCAAAATTATTTAAAAGTAGGGACATATATATTTAGACAAGTAAAAGGTGTTCCAATGGGTTGTAATAGTAGCCCAATTATAGCTGACTTATACAAATCTAAATTTAGTAGATATTAAAAAGCGTTAGTAAAATTAATTAATCTTATATTCGAAAAAAGATATACATATATATGTTATACTAATTATAACGCCTATCTAACAAAAATTAAACCATAAATAAATAAAGATATGGATAAAATTGAATTAATAGAATCCTTAAATATTTGGTAAATCAAAATTATTTAAAAGTAGGGACTCTATATTTAGATAAGTAAAAGATGTTCCAATGGGTGGAAATAGTAGCCAATTATAGCTGACTTGTTTTTAAGCTTTATAGAATATGAATTTGTTCATAACTGTGTAAAAACTAAATCTAAACTATATAAATATATGAAATATGTTTCGATACATTGATGATATGTGTATTTAACTCTAATAATTTTTAATCAATAAGTGCACAAATTTATCTAGGTAGCCTTATTCTTAATAAAACTAATATTGAAGATACAGAAGGTATATATCTAGAGATGAACATTAAATTAACATCGATTAAAACTACTATTAATTTATATCGTAAAGATGACATATTTAAATTTACAAGAAACACATTTTTGCATGAGCATTCATGCATACCATATAATATAAAATATAATACATTAAATAATGAAATTTTAAGAATTGCTATAATATGTAATGATATTGGTTTTCTTCAATATCATTTAAATAATTTAATAGATACATATTTTAAACTAGGTTACTATAAAAATACCATCAAACAGAAAATAGTAAAATATAGAAATCAACACAATAATATAAAAAATAAATTTAAACTCTTAAGTGGCAAATTTTTATGGATGGATAATAAATAATATACTTTGTATTAGAATAAGATACTAGATAGTTATTTCAGAGAAAATACATCATTAGCATGTATTTGGCCCCGCTGCTATGTTGGGTCTAGAAATTAGTAGCCGAAACCTGATAGCATAGCAGTTCCTCCTGATGACCTCTAATTCTTATTCTGATACAACGTCTGTTATTTATTAGTCAATTCATAAAAATGACGTTTATTTTAAATTTTATTTTTTATTTTTTTTTTTATTTCAACTTGATTTAAATTATAGAAAATCTAAAAACAATTATTAATTTTATTATTTAATTATTAAATTTTGATTTAGCATTATTATGTTTTGTTTATTTTATAATTATATTAAATACGTAGACTCAGTTAGCTGATTTAATTTATAAATTGACTAATATAATAACAAACGATGTATCAAAATAAGTATTAGCGGTCATCATACCATTAACGGCAAATGACTTTATTTATATCTTCCCATATTTGTGTTCATTTATGACAATTGATTTAACTATTTTTATGTAACGATTCTATAATTATTTTTCAGCTTTCTGAATCCGGATACATTCATCATCTGTACCGATTATTCGATGTTGACACTTCCTACGTCGTTAAGAAATTGCTTCTACTAATTTTCCCCTTTCAAATAAAGGTTTGCTTTAACCTTTCTTACATAATATACTATATAATAGTATTATATAGATATTATATTATATAATATAATATCTTATAATAATATCAAAATCTTATTCTTACATTATATTATCATTCATAATCTATTCATAATGTATTCAAATTTAATTAAATATGAATTGTCTGATAAATATGAATTGATAAACAATACGAAATATAATACGAAATTTTTTCTTTAGGTTAATAAAAAAGATTACAAAAAGTCGTTTTACTTTTTAATTTTTATATTCATTTTTAATTAGTAGTTTTATTAACAAATGAATTAATAATAACCAATGGCTAATCAATGGTAGGAAAGTTTCGCGTCAGTTGAAATTGTGATTGGCTATACGTAAAGGTTTGATTAAGTTTAGAGGTAGAATGATTCTGAAGTACCAATTGGTAAAAGGATTATCTGGCAATTTCTCTTGATGAATCGATAAACTTTATATTAAAATTTTAATTTTTCCATAATATAATTTAATAATATAATATTTATAATAATATTTATAATATTTAGTATATAACATTATATTTTTAAAAACGCTAGTATTCAGTTTCACAAAATTTATCAACATGTGCTCATCTAGTCTTACTTGCTGAAATAAAGTAGTGCGCGCTTAGCAAATTTCTTTCCGATGTTTACTGAGGATCAAGTACTGCTAAAAGTGTGTAGCTACAGGGCCACACTGCTAAGACCACTCTCTAGTGATGAATAGACTAAGGTCGAAACGCCCTATTGGGGAGGCTAGGCGTCCGTGGTAGGCGTTCCGGGTTAAGCTTCACGCAGAACAGTAGGTTTAACAAATCTAATATCTAAACTAAGCGAATAAATTTACTTTTATTTGTTAGTTTAATAATTTTTAATCATTAACGTGATTTTTTATTTAGACTATTACAGGAAGATCAAGTTTGACTGAAAGTAATGACAATGAGCCTTTATCGCCAAGGCTAAATCCATTAAACGCTGATCTATATATTCCAGGTTTAATTCAATTACTTGCAATTTATTTGACTGTATTTTAGTAATGTCATGGATTACGTATATTTTGCTATGCGGTATCTCACTTGGAATTGATGGAAAGTAGGTTTAAACATTGTATAAAACTTTTATTTATTCAAAATAAAATTTCGTGTATTTTAATTTTGTATTTTAATAAAGTTTGATTTTCATATCATAAGATCATATTAATAAAATACTTTAATTTTAATGTGTATACGAAGCACATTTATGGTGGTGTTATATGGCAGTAAAGTAATGGTAAATAAAGGAATGGTAACAGTTAAAATATTTTAAAAAATGATTGATTACCTAAACAAACAATATGCTATATAGTACAAATGCTGTATTTCATATATAAATTTTTTGTTCATAAATTTATATTTATGAACTGCAATTATATAAAATTATTGCTTTAGGTTTTCTCCTGAACTACTTGGAATGTTGGCAAGTAAGATGCTCGTTTTCCTTATGGTAGAAATGATCGTCATCTATAGTTGGATTTACTTCTGTGATATCGACATCAATCTTCACAAACTGGACTTGCTTGCCTTTGTCGGTTACAAATACTGGATGTATGTTTATTTTGTGAATGTTTAGCAGTAATGTTGAGGTATGTTTGCATATTGTGTATAATAATTATTTAGGAATAAGCATTACTTGATGTTTACTGTAATAATTCATTAGAAATCCTAGATTTATCCTGAACGCTAAAAAAAGAAAATTATGTATATATATATTCATATAAATATTTATAATTATATATTAAAATTTTTAAAATTTATACAATTTAATTAATATTTATATTAAATCATAAATAATTAATTTTACTATTTAAATATAAAATTTTATATTAATCTTAATTAGTTTTAAAAAATTCATTAGCTTGTATAATTGTTTCTATTTTGTCTGTAAGATTTGCACGCTTTAATTAAATCAGCTAACTGAGCCTACGTATTAACTAATAAATAACAGACGATAATTATAATTTCAATAATTTAATGCATTTAAAATAATTGAAATCATATAAATTTTGAAATAAGAATTAAAATCAAAAATTTCAATTTTATAATAAATTAAATCATTAAAAATATTATTTTTAAATAATTAAAAATAATTAAAAATATTAGATTATTTTTAATTATTAGATTATTTTTAATAATCTTTATTATTAAAAATAATAAAGATTAGAGTTTATAGGATAAAAAAATATGAATTTTCCATTAAAATGGAAAATTAAATTAAGAATTTCATGCTTATAACATTTTATTTAAATTAAATCAGCTAACTGAGTCTAGGTATTTAATATAATTATAAAATAAACAAAACATAATAATGCTAAATCAAAATTTAATAATTAAATAATAAAATTAATAATTGTTTTTAGATTTTCTATAATTTAAATCAAGTTGGAAAAAATTGAAATTTAAAAAGTCAATTTTTATGAATTGACTAATTCATAAACGGACGATGTATCATAATAAAGATTAGAAGTCATCAGGACCCCTAATTGGAGTTTAGAGGTCATTAGGAGGAACTTCTGTGCTATCAGGTTTCGTTATTTCATCGATTAAATATATATTTGAATATAATCATTTTTGTATATTGTCTGCAAATGTAAAAAAATTGAAATTTAAAATAAACGTCATTTTTATTAATTGACTAGTAGGAGCACTTGAACTCCGCCGTTTAAGTGCTCCTACGTCTCCGTCACTTCGACCACATATCCACATATCTTGCCCAACTCTCCTGGCTTACCATTCACATCCGCATACAACTCCGCCTTCTTCTCGTACCATCTTTACTGATGAAGATGATAGGCATATTTGAGGAGGCCTTCGGTATTCTGGTAAAAATGAAACTTCTTAAAAACTTGCCTCAGCAACCAAGAAGGACAATGTTAAAATTAATGATCGATAAACTACTACAGCATTCTACTACAGAATCATTTTTGTATATTGTCTGCAAATGTAAATTACTTTCGACTTGGCTATAAAGGGCTATACTTAAAGCGCTATATTTAAATCATAATCCGACATGATCATACGATAAGGAATATTTAATTCATTAATTTAATTGTATTTAAAATTATAAATTGTAAACTTTATAAATAATTTACTAACCTTCTCTGTATTTTCACATTTATTTTTTCATAGAGATACAGCTTATCTACCTTTTGCAAACAGAAGTTAATGAAATTGATTTCTGTAAATTGCTATAATTTAATTTGCATAAGTTATCAAAAACTCTGTTCGCTTTTTATAAATGAATGCATACATTTGAAAGCTTTTTTAGTAATTCATTTATAAAGAATGTTGTTTTCAAATTTGCGACAGTTTTATGGCATTTTATTTCTTATTAATATAGCATTTTTTAATAAATGAATAATTTAAATCATTTAAAAAAAATTAAATTATTCATTATATTAATTATCCATTAAATGTTTTAATGACTATATTAAATTATTATTTTGCTTTTAAAATAGAGTTTCGTGCATTGTCTGCTTTTAGCTGCATTTTATTTGGACTTGGACGCTTGTTTCTCACTGGATTTGCAAATCGTTGTCTCTATATTTACTTTTGCTGTGCCTTACCGTACTTTTTGGTAATAACAAGAACTCTTAATAAGCGTCAATAATGCTTTTCACTTTAGGCACGGACTTTGAAAATAGCAATTCTATCGGGTAGTTCATCGATATCCAATCCTTATAATTCGAAATCTAGACTATATCTTCTCGTTTCTATAGTACTTCTGCAACTTGCTATGATACACTTTCTTACATTTATGATTTAATTGTGCTTTTGATTGACTAAAAGTTTGTTTCCTAATTGACTAAACAGTTGTCTAACAAGTTTCCTTATAAGGTTTCGTATTCTACTTATAGATGGCATGCATATCACCCACAATTGCAGTTTCTACTTTTCGTAACCTCATACAGGTAATCGATATAAATTACTTTTTCTAAAAATAAATCACGTAATTGAATACAATTTGTTATTTGATTTGTATAATTTAAATTTAAATGGTTTCAAGTTATTTTCAAGTTGCACGCACTTGTGTGGCACTTTGTTTTTATACAATCTCACGAAAGGTAGCAACTTAAATTATTAGAAATAAAATCCAAATTGTAAGATTATTAAAAGTAGTTTAAAAATAATCCATAATTATAAAGACAAAATTAAATATTTCGTCTAAATATTTTAAAAAGACGATATTTGCTGTTTGTAGATTTCAAGCATCTCTATATGAAACAAGTGATTAGTTTCAAGACTCGTAAAATGCTAAAACTTGAACAAATTTATCCAGTTAGCCTCATTCTTAATAAGACCAATATTAATGATAAAGAAGATATATATCTAGATATAAACATTAAATTAACATCAATTAAAACTACTTTTAATTTAAATCGTAAAGACGACATATTTAAATTCGCAAGAAACATATTTTGGCTTAAGCTATCATACATACCATATAATATAAAATACAATACATTAAATAATGACATTTTAAGAATTGCAACAATTTGTAACGATATTATCTTTATCTTCGTAAAGATATGAAATATATGTTTCGTTACATTAATGATATATGTGTATTTAACTCTAATAATTTTTATTCAATTAGTGAGCACATTTATCCATAAAGCCTTATTCTTAACAAAACCAATATTAATGATAAAGAAGGTGTATATCTAGATATGAACATTAAATTAACATTAACTAAAACTACTATTAATTTATATCGTAAAGATGACATATTTAAATTTACAAGAAACATATTTTTGCATGAGCATTCATGCATACCATATAATATAAAATATAATACATTAAATAATGAAATTTTAAGAATTGCAACAATATGTAATGATATTGGCTTTCTTCAAAATCATTTAAATAATTTAATAAATGCATATTTTAAACTAGGTTACTATAAAAATAACATCTAAGCAGAAAATAGTAAAATATATATAGCAACACAATAATATTAAAATAAATTTAAAATGCTTAGCCGAAGATGATTTTAGATAATAAATAATATATTTTGTATTGATATATAATACTAGATAATCAAATTTCATCAGAGGAAATTTGTTATTAGCACGTGTTCCGCCCTGCTGCTATGTTGGGTCAAGGAATAGGGACCGAAACCTGATGACATGGCAGTTTCTTCTGATGACCTATATTCCTTATTCTGATACAACGTCTGTTATTTATTACTCAATTCATAAACATTGACATTTATTTTAAATTTCAATTTTAAATTTTAATTTTTTAATTCTCGAAGAGACCTATTGGCCAAAAAGGCTAACACGTTTTTAGCATATTATGTGATAATCTATTAGGAAATTATATAGTTATTTCAATTTTGAGCTTGTGTAGCTGTTGTGTGAAAAAACTAAAATGAAATCATTGAGATATTATAATTTAGATAATATTAAATGGAAATTTAAATAATTCAAACTGAAATATAAACGTATGATTTCCTGTTATCTAAGTTTCTTAGCATAAAACATGAAATAAATTATTAATAAAACACTTTATAACGATCAGTCTTCGTATTTTCAAAATATGAAATGCATTGTATTTATTCAAATATAATGCATTTAATTACAAATCATTAGCAGGAACGGATTTATCATTAGCTAAAAAACTGATATTTATTAAATCATTAGAAATTATTAAATTTTTAATTAATAATTTGTATTAATTAATATACAACAATATTATGTTGCAATTTTTAATAATAGTTCACTTCACAGATTGAGGTGTCACTTTGACTTTACATATCGACGATTTGTGGAGTATACAATTTTGAATTAAAATCCAGTAGAAATCCAGTACAACTGGATTTCCAACATGTGTTTAATATGTTTTAAATTCGAAATTTTACTTGTGATCAAACTATTATTTTACTTTGATCTTGTCATTTATTACTATTTTATCGACTATAATTGCGTGTATTTGCTGTTGAACGAACATTATTATGATTTTGTTTGTGATTGTTTTCTAAAATAATCTTTTTTAGCAATTTGAAAAAAATATGCATGTTTTATTCTTGTTTGAAAAATAACCTTTTTTGTATAAACAAATTATTGAACGATACCAAAAGTCATTTTTAATATATTAATATTGAAAAGGTTATTTTATTATCCGTATACGAACGATGAAGGCATTATGTTGATCAAATTGTTACAATCACGCATTTAGTTAAATCACATAAAAATAAAAATAAAAATAATACGAAACCTATAATACTTCCATATACATTTTGCATTAGTACATTGCATATGCTATTGGCATTTGAACCTATAAATGGACGAATTTTATCTTAGGCATTTATTAGTTACGATATAGTTATCTTGATTTTTAATGTACCTTCAAAATTTAATGTCGTTTAAGCCTATAAATTTCAATTTTAACTTGTTGTTTATCCTTTATTTTGTATTTTCGTTAATCATTAAAAGTTTAAAGAATGAATTTTAGAATTATTTTATATTTTTAAAGTTTATATTCTGAGCAAATTTTGTTCATTAACTCTTGCCAATAAATAAATTGTGCTGTGTATTTCTGCTTATGATAGCAGTAGCTAGCGTAATATAAAAATCAATTTGTGTTTTATTAATTTTGCTTTAAAATTTAAAAATAAATTATTTAAAATCAATCCAGCTGTTTTTAATATAATTATTTAAAAAGTAATTAAATAATTATTTTAATAATCATAACTGTAATTTATAATTAATTATAAATAATTATCTGTTATTAATTATTTATAAAAATGATAAGTAAAATTATTATAATTTGCAAATTATTTTATTTAAAAAATAATAGAATCTTATGCATGCCCATCGTTTTAAATCATAAATTTGTAGTTGTATCAGGTATGGAAATAAATAATTATTAGCATCATCAAAACAAAAATGTTTGGTTTGATGATTTGTGTTCAAACAAATCATCCAACGGAATTGTTCATTTATATAAATTAGTAATTTGACGAAAGTCTGCGGTTTCGAGACTTCCTTAAAACAAATAGAAAACACAAAATAATTATTAACAGTTTTGCATAAAAGATTTCGTGTCTGATCAGTCTCCAAAAGATAATAAATAATACATTTAACAATAATTTCGTATTTTAATAACAAAGTACCTTAACATGTCGACATTTTTTGTTGATAATTTTAACTTATCGATAGTGTTTTGCAACAAATACAATTCAAAATTAAAAGTAGAGTTAGTATTTCCCACAATATTAAATTCAAACAATATATTCTCTTTTGTTATTAAAATTATTATTTTCATCAAATATTTTAAAAACGTTAACGTTTTGTTGTAATCCTTCGCATTTAGAGCCCTTTTATTCAAAATAGTCTAAGGTTGGATCCATCTATAGGCAAGTTTTTCGTATTGTCATAAAATGTTGCTCTAAAGTAATTTGTAAACAGTAAGAACATATCAGTTACGATGGGCAACGCTTTGGCAATTGCATACGAACAAAAGCTGGAGGAACGGTCCTGAATTTAAAACGCCGACTAAGATGGAATGTCGACCTCAAATGAAGGGTATTGTTTTGAAGTTACTTATTAAAAAGCCTAGAAAACCAAATTCTGGAAATCGTCGTTGTGTGAAAGTGCGTTTATCTAATGGAAAAGAGATTGTAGCCTACATACCCGGTGAAGGTCATACGCTGCAGGAGCACTCTGTCGTCTTAGTTGACGGTCACAAGAAAAAGGACGTTCCTGGTTTGCATTATAGAGTTATTAGAGGAGCATACGATTGTACCCATGTCAAACGAAAAAACGCTTGACACCTATTTTTACATTTTACTGCATTATTTTTACATATAAAAGGAATTCTTTTTATAAAATTATGAAAACTCACTATTTGAGCAAGTAAAATATTAAATTTAGATATTTTATTCGCACTAATGGAATAAAAAATACTCTTCTTTAACACATCTATATTTGTTACATTCTTAGTTTTTTTAATATTGTTAAATTTATTTAAATTATAAATCTTTAAAGATTTAAAATATAGGATAGGGATAGTAGATATTGATGAGCTTGATCTAAAATCCTGAAAATCACAAGCAAGTCATATAATTCGTGAACTACTCAATGATTTTCTACATGCTCGAAATTCATATCTGACCATGCATATTGAAAGATTTTCTATCGTTCCAGTAATAATTAAACTGTAATGTTTTCTTTTTCATATCGAGATTTTACGTGCTAAGTTTTTAATAATAAATCAAACCCTGTGTTTGGGCATTATAAATTATCCACACGAGAAAATACAATTCAAAATTGCAATTATTTTCTCGTGTGGATAATTTATTATGCCCAAACATAGGATTAGATGACACACAAGAATGTAATTTTACCGGAATTTGCTAAATGTATGTCCAGTACCACCGCTTGTTGGCATAGTCTAACGTGTGAACATTCTATTATCAAATGAAGTAATTTTTATCAAATGAAGTAATATTTTTTGAAATATTCCTACGTTAGTTCTATCCGTGTACGGATTCTGAGGCTCTTGAATATGATGGATCAAAATGATTGAAAACGCAAATGTCAAAAGGTCACAATTATATTGATTTAAACCTATACAGGAAATGCCAAGACGTACAGATTTACCCTAGTCGTTTCTTGATTCATAAACGTTCATTAATCATGTACAAATTGTAGTACGCAAGTACCCATTCTAATTTCAAGTGACCTAAAGTTTCCTTCAAATTATTATTCGCTAGATCTCGTCGAATTATCGATATTTAAATACTTACAAGAAATCATATGCGAGCATGTAAGTTCACCACCGCGCACTTTGAGTATCAACACGACAACACCACTACCTTGCAGATATTAAGTCTTTAAGAAACCTTTTTATACAGGCATTGTCTTTAATTGCCATATGTCAAGCAGTAGGTACGTTAGTAGCTCCAATTCGTCCTGCATCATAAATTGTTGTGAATATCGTTTTGTCATTATCTCGAAAATTTTTAGTTTCCCATCTATTTGGTTTATCTTAATATTCTTCTGTACATTATCTTTATCTTTTACCACATTAGACCCAATTAAAGCTGTAATTGATTTTATTAAATTGAAAATAAATGATTGCGGAATAATTGATATTGTCTAGCCAGAGGGCAATATCTTAAACTGAATATACATGAAAGAATATTTTCTCCCTGGTATACCGGTACTCCCACTGACAAGAAAGTGTTTATAGCTAGACATAATAGCAGTATATGCTTTTTGTTTTAAATCCTAAAAATACAAAAGTGGTTTGCTGTCATTTTCCGTCACATTTAACTCGTGAATTTAAAAATTTCACGAGTTTAATGAAATAAACTTTAAACTCATTAAATAACATCTCCATCTTTATCTGAATTGATAATTGTTTTATCTACTATTTGTTGCAGTTGATCATCCTTCAGATTGGTTCCTACCATCATCTTTAGAACTTTAAATAGCTCACAGTTTGATTTAAATCCTAAAAATACAAATGTGGTTTGCTGTCATTTTCCGTCACATTAAACTCGTGAATTTTAATATCAAAACTCACGTATTCTCTTGTGTATTTTTTATTCAACACTATCAGTCAAGCTTTTTTAACCTGACTGATCTTATAACAGTCAAACTAAACTTGCGTTTACGTATAATTCAATGACGAAACATTCAGGTTTTCGACATTTCACGTATGAAATGTCAAATGCTAGCGTCATACAGCGAAACGAATTTCTTTCTAATTATCGAAATAATAGCGTCATACAGCGAAACGAATGTCTATCTAATTATCGAAATAATATGCTATACTCGCTAATATAACTGTTCAATGATGTTCATATCTTCATTCCGGTTCAATTTTTGATAATTTTGATTTAAATATGAAATGGTATCCTCACTACTCCCATTGATTTCCATTTCAGCGAAGGGGTGATAAATTGACTGGGATGATAGAATAATGGCTTTTAAATGCCCAGTAGAGATAGAATATCAAAGAAATATCGAAATACGTCAATTTATGATTTAAAAAGTAATTTAAATAATAATTCAAATAATTTATAATGGCTTAAAGAGGCTGTAATTAGAGAGGGATGTAATTAGAGAAGGATGTAATTGACTGGGATGCTAGAATAATGGCTTTTAAATGCCCAGTAGAGATAGAATATCAAAGAAATATCGAAATACGTCAATTTATGATTTAAAAAGTAATTTAAATAATAATTCAAATAATTTATAATGGCTTAAAGAGGCTTTTCTTATCGCATTTTAGTTTAAGTTTAAAGAGGCTGTAATTCTGTTTTTGCTTTCTAGATGAATACACCATCTTCACCCTCGATCACCTCTAGTTACTGGGATGATAAAATAGCGGCCTTTAAATGCCGTAGAAGTAGGCATATCAAAGAAGTATACGGAGTACGTCAATTTATGATTTATATATTTAAATAATTTTTTACAATTAAATCATTAAAAGTTTATAAATTTAAATATCAACTTTTATATTTTATAAAAGCTTATACAACTTATCAAAATGCTTTAACTTATTATAAATATAAGTTTAAATATATATTTATAAGTTATTTTTCAAGTATCTTAAAGTTTTACCAAATGACTAATTTTTAAATTATTAGATGTATTTTACTAATCATTAAATAATTAAATATTTTTATAAAATTAGCTCTTTTCTTTATTTCTCAAGTTAAATAAATTAATTCGATTTAGTTGATAAATATCAAATTTATATATTAAATATAATATATAAATTATATAAATTTATATATTATAAATTTATATATATTTAATATATAATTTTTATATATTATAAATACCTGAATGTTACAGGCATTTGCTTTCATAAATAATTTTCTAAATTCAGTTTTAATGTGAAAATTTATTAAAATCTTATAACAATTACTTATAATTATTTATTATTTAATTCTTACATTTTGATTTAGCAGTATTATTGTTATTATTCGTTTTGAAATTTTATAATTTTGTAATTTTTTAAGTTGAAATAAGTTATCAAAAATCTTATAACAATTATTTAATATTTAATTATTAAATTTTAATTTAGCATTATTTTATTTTCTTATTTTATAATTATATTAAATAGACTCAGTTAGCTAATTTGATTGTGATTTCCATATATGCAAAAATGCAAAAATATGAATATATACATTTAATTTTTGAGCTGGATTGACGAAATAGCAAATAAATATTTTTTATTTGAACTTTCAATTTTTAAGATTAATCGATGAAATACAACATGAAATTACATTTTATTTTCTTGTCTTCCAAATAACTTAGTCTAGTGATTCCATAACTCTTCGAGCATTAAAAATAAAAGATTTAGATTAATTATTTAGAATGAATCTCAAAATTTGAGTCGAGTTATATATTTTATATCAAATATAATAATTTTAAGATGTTCTCATCGATGACCAAAAATTACCTAATAAACTATAATTATCATATACTTTTTAATCAATCAATCAAAATCACTTTATTTAAGAAATGCAGAGCAAGTATTTTTTAGCTCATATACAGGAGGTTTCATATAGAAAGAAATTAGATTTGTAAAAATTAGAGTAAGAACAAAAAAGATGTAAAATTTGAAAAATCTGCGTTTGTCAGAAAATTGAGTTAATCATCGAGATGAAAATGAGTTTTGTCATTTTATATGAATTGAGGATTTATTCTTTTATTATGGTAAGTAATAGCACGGTGCAGGAAACTATCCAACATATGTTGTGTTCTAACAGAATTTGTGATGTATTTCCGAGTATGTCGCATGTTTCTGTTATTTATTTCTTCTGCCGCACCTAATCTTTCGAACAACTTCGCGTTTCCAGCTGTGCGTAAAAAGAGATTCTTTAAAATATCGTTTAATGATGTAAATGGTTTCTCCGCAATGCGTTGTGCATAGTTGTGGATTACTTTTAGTCAACGAACATCTTCTACGGACATGTTTATGTGAACAGGATATCCATAAGTTAGCAAAGAAATTACGGTTGCTGTATATATTTGTTCGATTTGATATGGAAGCGCACCCTGTAGTTTAAGTTTGCGCAGAAAATATAGTCGGAGTGCACACTTACGTATCAAATCATCTATACGTAAGTGCCTTTGACAGATTGTCACTAAATCTCATTCCTAGGATCTTTAAGCTGTTCACCCTTTCAAATCCAAAATCAATAAGTTGTTTTGAGAATGATCTTTTTAAGCAGAAATGTACTATTTTAGACTTCGTGCTATTTATTTGCTGACTATTTTTTAAGCACCATTTAAGAAGTTCATCGATTTCGAATTTAAGCGAGCGATTTGATATATGGACACTTGGTGCGAAATTTAGAATAGTGATGTTATCCGCATATTTAACGCATATTGAATGATCTAGAGATACGTCGTAGTCCTGTACAAAAAGGTTGAATAGTAGGGGAGAGCTTAAGCTTCCTTGGGGTAAGCCAATATATGAAAAACATTCCTTAGGGAACGTGTTTTTGTGTACAATCCTTTGTCTTCTACCAAACAGGTAAGATTGAATGAACTTTAGTTGCCATTTAGAGAAACCTAATTACTCCAATTTATTTAATAACACACAATGGTCAATTGTGTCGAATGCTTTGCTCAAATCAATTTGAAGTGCTTGTACTATAGGTTGGGATAGTAAATCAAGATTATTGATTGCAAACTGATTTATTCTCATAAGTGCATTCATTATATTGTCTTGTTGGCAAAGCGTGTTGGTTGATATCTAAGCGATTTAGATATATTGAATAAATTCGACGGCGAAAAGCCTTTTCAATTAGTTTTCCAAAAGCCGGTAGCAGTGATATGGGACGGAAACATTCTGATGTTACTGGGTTTGACTGTTTAGGTATTAAAACGTAGTTTGTGCATTTTAAGCAATCGGATACGATTCCAGTTTGAAAGATCTGTGTAAATGCTACTGATAAATGTTGCGATAAGATATCATCAAGATATTTTACAATCCACACTGGTATACCCGGACCGTTGACTTTGTTTGTTGCTAAACTATTTATATCCTTGAGTACTTCTTCGGAAGATACGAGACAGTAGTCGGTGGAGTTAATTACATTGATAGGTATAATATGCTCGATACTTTTGCATTCAGAATTGTAAGAGATACATCTATTCTGTCGAGTGTATCAGAGAGATTATTATTGTCCGAAATAACAAGGTTGGATTGAGAAACATGACCACGTAATGCTGTTACATTTTTTCCAAAATAACTTCGAAGATGTATTGCCTAATTGTTTTAAGACGATAAGATTGACGCGCTTTTGTAATTTTTAATGAAAGCTTCCTATTTAGTTCATTAAAGTAATGATGATTTTTATGTTTATATGCATCATCACGGCGCAGTTGAAGCTCTTTCAGAACATGATACATCCAATGAGGATCGCGATTTGTAAGAGTTATGGTCTTTGCAGGTATGCAATTTTCGACAATGTCACATATTGTCGATGTTATTGCATCAAGAGAAATAACGTTACAGTTTTCTAGGTGAGATAACCATTTAAGTAATTCACTACGTAGTTTAAGAAGATGATGTTCACGGCGATCCTGAACTACACGACGAGATAAAACTGTACGCTTTACTGAGTTTATAGGTTTGAGAATTACAGTCAAATGGTCGGATGATGATACAGGCGCACACTTAATACCACCAAATCCGTAAGCGTCGATATTAAAATAAATTTTGTCAAGTGTAGATTTTCCTCGGGTTGGAAAGTTTACAAGTTGGAGAAAACCTAATTGATGTGCATAAGCATCGAAATCTAGCTGATTAAAATGCACCGCGATTAAAACGTATCTGTGGTTTGATAAAAGTTCGTTAACTAACGTTGAAAGTTTTTCAAAAGCTTGTGATTTATCGGCAGATGGAGGATGATATAGAATTACTACAAGTAGCTGAAAGCTTCTTGTTTTTATAGTTTTACAGAAGTTTAAGACTATTGTCTCTAATGTAAGAGCTAATATATGGTCTCTAATGTATGAGCTAATCTTAGTGATTGACACATTTACACTTTTTCTAACGTAAGCACATACCCCGCTACCTCTCCGGTTGCTTCTGTGAGCCGATAAAGGCTTTAGAAATCCGGGAATATTACATTCTTGCGAAGTCACGTCGTTAAACCACGTTTCTGTCACTAATAGAATATTAAGAGAATAAACACTGCACATTATAGATAAATTATCCATCTTATTAGGAAGGCTCTGTGCATTTGTCAGAAAAATAGTGGGATAAGAAAAGGTATGATCATTTTGCTGTGTAATAAGGCGTATGCACGCTTTATTAGTCATGAGCTTACAAGGTTAACTCTTTTCCAACGAGCTCTGCATCGCGCCTTGATCACCCGAAAATCCTAAATTTCTAAGTGTTCTTCACCCATGCTTGTTCTTTCGATTAATTCTTGCCTAGCTTTCCGTAATTTTTTACGATCGTCATAGGATCTATCAGAAAACATGGCAATTTCTGTCCCTTTTAGTTTACCGCGTCGACGAAGGGTTGCTTCAGCATGCAGTTTATCTTCGAATATTACCTTTATGAGCCTAGGTTTATCATTCTGTAATATTTGCGTATCTCCTCGCTGCATTCTAATTACCGGCTCTGTGAATCAGAAAAATAGTGGGATAATATTACTAATATTATTAGTAATATAGTACTATTATAAGCAAATAGTTCTCACCGTGTATAAGACTATGTTCGAGAATTTAAAACGAAAATAAATTAAAATAGGACTTGCATAATGGTTAAAATGTGCATGCTTTACATATGAGGTCGTAATACTTTTACTGCCCCAGTTATTTTATTTGTCATTCATTTATTCATCATTTAACTGCAGATTATACTGACATTACGTATCGAAAATTCTGGTTTTGAAATAACTTTTAATAATTTTGGGTTTGAAATAATTGCTAAAATTTATATTTCATCTGCAATATAGTTATCATTTTTAGTTATCAAAGTAACGTATGTTTAGAATATTGGTGGCAAACCTTGGTTTCTGATAAAGCCACAAATGCGGATGTTAACATATGCAATTGCAGCTGGTAGCATCTATTTCGCTAGTCAAATGTTCTACAAGCTATACAAAAAGGCGAAAGCTTAGCTACATGCCAAATCTACGAACTTCGTTAAAGCTTTTATGCTTGTCATTCTTTCTTGATAATAAAGCTATTACAGGTGTAACGTTTAGCGGTATTAGATCTAAGTAATCTGACGGTTTTATGTTTTAAGCCTATTTCGAATAATAACAGTATTTTAATTTATATGCGGTACTTACATTGTACTTATATTGGACATTATACACGTACTTATTATTGCTGTCTGTATATCGCTGTGACATCCACGAAAGAATCGACAACACGATAAATAGTACTGTTTCGTCATTATTTTGACTTATCAGTGCCAGGTACCTCCCACTACTGTTAGCAGGGGAGGATTGGCAGACCGCACGATATTTTTAATTTTGAATAATAACAGCATTCTTACTGGATGTACAGGAGGCCGTCTGCCGGTCCTTCTCTGCATCCAGTAATGGGAGGTACCTGACACTGATGAGTTAAAATAATTACGAAACGATACT
Organism: Pomphorhynchus laevis; assembly: GCA_012934845.2. Classification (NCBI taxonomy): domain Eukaryota; kingdom Metazoa; phylum Acanthocephala; class Palaeacanthocephala; order Echinorhynchida; family Pomphorhynchidae; genus Pomphorhynchus; species Pomphorhynchus laevis. The sequence goes on from WNNJ02003813.1 coordinate 123,703, forward strand.
AGTTACCGTTTTGTCGATTCTTTCGTGGCTACTACATCGACATACAAACAAAATTTCACACGGAAATATCTAATTTTCTCGTAAAATATTATTATTGTCTTACCACATTTTGCTGAATTACTGCTTTTTGCGTTTAGTTATCGATATGTTGCTTGTAATAAACTAAGCTGTGATTGATTATCATTAAAAAGGTTGAAATAATTATTGGTTGAAATGTTAATAAATTTCACAATCTGAACATATTCTGATAATCTTTTATAAAATAATTAGATCAGAGTTAAAATTTAAAATTTCAAGTTAAAATTTAATAAAATACTATTAAAATTTTAATTATCAAGTTAAAATATAAAATTAAAGTCAATTTTTATAAATTTACTAATTGATAGCAGACGATGTATAAGAATAAGAATTAGAGGTCATCATTTACTTATTCTAATACAAATATTGTTTATTATCAGTTCGTAAAACAAATTTCCGCTTAATAGTTTAAATTTAATATTTTAATAATATTTTGTTGTTTTGTATATTGAAAATTTAAAAAAAGAGTTGATTAAACAGGAAATTTCATGTATTGAAAATTTAAAGATAATAAAATTTATTTTTTTGAAATTGAAAATTGTACAGATAAAAATGTGAGTTGACTATTAATCACAATATCAAAGCATTGTTTAAAACATTTTCCTTTTATTTTAAACAAAACCTTTTGTCGCTTATGGCCTTTGATTGAAATCAGATAGAAATTAAATTATAGGTTTATTTCTTTTAACGATTTGCGGATACCTGCTTTTAATGGTAAACTTGTTTATGTTGTGTCTTGAATATTCGCATAATTTGGGGCATGTAGTGTCTGATAAATTCACTAAATTTCTCACTTTATCTTGATTTCTATCATTTTGTCGAATTTCCTCTGAATTAACGGATTCATTATAATTAATGTTGCTTAGTTCGTTAATTTCTTCCGAATTCATTTCAATTGTGGAAAATTGATTTAGCGAATCGTCCAAATATGGTGTTTGAACCATGCTCACATTGCTAAAGCCGTAAACTTCTTCTGGATCTATCCATAGTGATGGAGTCTCATGTTGCCCTTGTTTTGGTGTATCTAGTTCCTAAAATCACAAACAAATAGTTCTCACTGTGCATAAGACGATGTTCGAAAATTTAAAATGAAAATAAATTAAAATTAGATTACATAACGCTTAAAATGTGCATGCTTTACATATGGGGTCGAAAGACTTTTACTGTCCCAGTTATTTTATTTAATAAAATAGCCCAAGTATTTTATTAAGAGATAATATATCATTTATTTGGATAAAGATTATATGTCATCAAGTTTCTAATTTCATTCCGAATAATTTAAAAATTAAATAAATTTAGAAATTATTGAAAAATATGAAAATTAAAAATGTAAAAATTTTAAATTTATTTTAAAATTAAGAATGTAAATATTTTAATCTTAAGATTTTATATTATTGCATATTTCTTATAATTCTGAATTTTTATGAACTTATTGCTAGATAAGAAGCCATGAAAGAATGAAGATTAGCGGTCATTGAAAAAAACCGCTATAATTTTAGGTTTCTGACACTTCCCTTTACCCAACATAATATCGGGGTATTAAATAAAATATGTGCAAAATAAAACTTCATAATAATACATAGTTCCAGTATTTTTGACAGAGGTTATATTTCCGGGAAAACAAAGTCCAGAGATCATTAATGACATCTCAATAAAGAAACCAGTTTCTTAATTGAGACAGCATATCTCGTACTATAAATAAATAAAAAAAATGGAAATATCTTAATTTAAAAAATGAATTTTCATAAAATTTCATACATATTTTATAAAATATATATAACCAAAAAATTTGACAAAATACTGCTTACTATCTCTAGGTGACGTGAAGAACTTGTTTACGTATTGTTTTAAAAAGTGGAAAAACGCCATTGAAATGCCGTTGTGCGAATAAATACTGTTTTCTAAGAATAAGATGCGAAGAACCTTCAACGTCGACAATGCAGAAACAATATATGTTATAATTTAATTTCAGCTCAGATTGCATCTGAGCTGAAATTCTTTTGATTGTTGCAATACATTATCCTTGCAGGTATTATTCCTATTTTTGATACAGCATAACTCTACTAATCAACCTGGGTTGGTCTGGGTCATAAGTGATGACATCCACCCGGGCGGATTAGTAGCGTCTTGCAGTGTCAAGAATAAGAACAATACTTGTGAGGATAATGTCGTGCCATAACCATAAGAATATATGTTATATTAATTAATTTAGCTTTGACTGTCATTAAAGCATTGATCGCTAATGAATCTATTTCTTCTATCCGCCAGCCAACTGATCTAATTTCAAAATATCCTGCAAATTCTCCCATATTATTTTTCCCTCGATAATATATTTTTCAATATATTTTATATAATATTGGATGTATCAGAATAAAGATTATAGGTTATAAGAAGGAACTTTTCGAAACAGTCTGCATTTTGTTGTTTGTTTCCTATTAATCGTACAAAACAATATTAATTTTACATTTTTAGCTTTTAAAAAACAATTTTCAAAACTTTTAACAATAATTTTAAGTTTGAAAAATATAAACACATATTATTACTATCCAAAAAATCGCATAAGAGTTTAAATTTATTTTTAATTATATTTAATTATTTCTATATTTTACAACGTTTGATTCAATCGTATATTTTATTAACCTGGTTTAAAATATGGATCTATTAAAGTATTTTAATGATCTAAAAAACTAAATTATCACATATTAGTAAAATTTAATTATTAGCAATTTAATTATTAGCAATCTAAATTATTAGCAATTATTAAAATTTCATTATTAAATGTATTATATTTAAAATAATTTGATTATTATTTAATGTATTATTATATAATATTATGTGGTACTTATAAACCCACATGAAAATTTCAATCCCATTAAATAATTATTAAAATAATTTCAAATTTTTATGAATAGCATTTACATTTAAATGCTTTGTAAATTTAAATGTCATTTTTTCTTATCGTCGACTCAGCCGAACATTTAATTGAAGCCCTAAAGCTATTGTGTATTATAAAACAGATTACAATATTTTACATACTTTAAATTTAATTACAATATTTTACATACTTTATATTTGATTACAATATTTCTTAAATACTAAAAAATATTTATTGTATAGTAAATATGTCTTTTAAACATATAATTCATACTATCAAATTTTATTTCAAGCAAAAAATTTACTGAAAGATATGCTGGTGTATGTGCATCGAAATCATCAAAGCTGATGTCTATCCAAGCATTTTTATAATAAAATATAATAAAAGATTTTTGCCTGATAATAAAGTTATTGGTTTATAAATAAACTGGAAATATAAAGTTTATTAAGTATATTTTATATAGAAATTATATATATAATTATTGTTAATTATAATTATAATTATATATCTTATATAAATCTATATTTTATATAGTGTTTTTATATCATAAACGAGATAGCAATATATAGTAAATATTTATGTGATTATATATTTATTACTGTAATTTTATACTTTATATTTTATACTGTAAAATATAATAATTTACGTAATTTATAATAATTTAATAATTTATAATAATTTACTTTAAGGTAATAATTTACTGAAAGATTTGTCGGTGTAAGTGCATTGAAATCATCAAGGCTAAAGTCTAACCAAGCATTTATTAAGTAAAATATAAACGATTTTTACATGGTAATATAGTTATTGAATACTTTCAGATAGTAATAGAATATAGATTGAATTTTATAAATCGTTTTGATTAATAAAAATTAGTTTTATAAATTATTTATTGTTCTTAATTGGTTCTTAATAAAAATTAATTTTGTTCTTAAAAACATTTGCTTTTATGAAGGTCGTTAAATAAATTTGCACAGATTAATATAATCTATTAAATGATCGTTTTAAAAAAAATTAATCGTTTTCAATTTTCCTCATAAATCAATCTGTACTGATTTATAAAAATGTAATTTATTTTTAATAATATTGTGTTGATTTATATAATTAACTATTTTCTGCTTGATGTTATCTATTTTGTTTGATTTTATCTTTAAATATGCATCTATTAAATTGTTTAAATAATTTTGAAGAAATACAATATAATTTGATAATTTGACAATAATTTTGCTATGTTATCAGATTCCGGCCCCTATTCCTCGACACAACATACATGTTGTGCCGAGGAATATTTTCGGCCAAATACGTGCTAATGATGTATTTCCTCTGAAATAACTATCTAGTATCTTATTCTAATACAAAGTATATTATTTATTATCCATCCATAAAAATTTGCCACTTAAGAGTTTAAATTTATTCTTTATATTATTGTGTTGATTTATATATTTTACTATTTTCTGCTTGATGTTATTTTTATAGTAACCTAGTTTAAAATATGTATCTATTAAATTATTTAAATGATTTTGAAGAAAGCCAATATCGTTACATATTGTTGCAATTCTTAAAATTTCATTATTTAATGTATTATATTTTATATTATATGGTATGCATGAATGCTCATGCAAAAATATGTTTTTTTTGTAAATTTAAATATGTCATCTTTACGGTATAAATAAATAGTAGTTTTAGTTAATGTTAATTTAATGTTCATATCTAGATATACACCTTCTTTATCATTAATATTGGTTTTGCTAAGAATAAGGCTTTCTGGATAAATGTGCTCACTAATTGAATAAAAATTATTAGAATTAAATGCACATATATCATTAATGTATCGAAACATATATATTGTTTAGATTTAGTTTTTACACAGTTATGAACAAATTCATATTCTATAAAGCTTAAAAACATATATATAAATATATATAAATATATATATTTATATAAATATATATATATA